>BPLR01003907.1:0-165225 GCA_021605095.1 Caerostris extrusa
CTAATGATACGTTTTTAGAAATGAAAAATAAACCAATGAAAGATTTTCTTTTCAGCCAATCCGAGTGGAGTTCAAAAAGTGTTTGCTGCAAGGAAATCCGAGTCAGTCCAGGTGGCATGAAAGACACAGCGAGAGAAGCCCTCCAGTCATGAACGTACTGGAGATTCTTCATTTCTGAAACTGGATTTTTGAGGAAGTGGCGGCGGAGAACCAACAGGAAAAGGGTGAGAAGAACGATTAACAGGTGGGGTTGACGCCCGCGAGCAGAACGGACAGCCGTGTCCCGATTGAAAAAAAGGTTCTACTTTCTCTGGTCGACCCGTGACAAAAGAACACTTATTCTAAAGTGGAACGGTTCTCGGGGCGGTGAAACCACTTTTCCCTTCCTGAAGAATATTCCGTTTGAGAACCATTTAACGAGTATTCTGCATTTTTATTTATACTTTACCGGAATCTTCGGCACGAAACATTGCGAAATCGACACTTTTTTGGGAATAGTTATTCGAACATTCGAAAGAATGCTTCGAATGTTCAAAAGACAATGTTGTTGTCGTCATCAATAAACGGAACAGGAAATGTCAGAATAGCGAAGAATAGGTGTGTAGGAAGAAGAGAAGAAGTTATGGCTGCCATTTTCTTAAACGCTCGAGGACAGTGGCTTGTTTTTGATGCTTTTTTCTGACAGACACAATTGCAAAGTTTTCCTCGAGACGTTTTTATATGTGTGAGAAAATAGCTCTAGCACGCTTCTGTTAAGTGCGCTCGGATAAATGTTTGTGAAGAAACGTGATGCATTTCACACTTCAATGGATATCGGTTATAATCGATCATCCAAGGTGACAGCAAAGACAACCACAACAGAAGGCAATGAGCATCGAACAATATCAAAATAAAAAGTGAAAGGAAATATATAGGTTTTGTTTGTTTAAGGGTGTAATTCTGAGATAGAATAAGTCGTGAAAAATAATTATTGATCTTAAGTTTAAAATAAACACTTAACAAATTCCCTAATATTACAATATTCGTATGCTGATTATTAAAAAATTATAGATACTGATTGACATTAAAATAATTATTAAAGAAAACAGTTATGAAACAATTACCACATTTGAATTATCTTTTTAATTTCTGCAATTATCTACAGGGTAAATGCTTCAGCATTTCCCAGTTCTGACATCAAGCATCGGCTTTTTTTTTTTTATTTTGTCGCTCTATGGAAATTTTTTTGCACACTTTAGGCTAATTGGTCCGGAACCTACAGTTTAACGTGGATTCGAACCATATCATTTCTGTAGCAGGCACGCATCTGTCACAAATCTCTTTAAAGTCGACGTATCTATTTAAATTAAAACTGAATGAGTGAAAACTTCTCTATGGGGTCATGAGGAGTTGCAGGGGCACATGAAGATGGTATTCTTGCCATGTTCGCTGAAGCAAACGTATCCTCATCAATGCCGTCAATGATTCTCTGCTTCAGATGAGCTATGTCTCGTACCTGTATTCAAGCCACACTGTATGCTAAACATAATTCTGGCCATCGCGTATACCAAATATCACTTCCCTCGATTTATTTGTACGAGGTTATGTCCCAACGATATCGTGTAACGAATAAAAGTACTCATCTCAAGCAGAGAATCAGTGACGGCATTGATGAGGGTATGCCACCTCATCGACACATGGAAAGACACCATCTTTGCTGCCCATGCAACTCATCATGTACATGGTTGGTTGGTTAGGTTTTATGGCACAAGAGCCAGATTTGGCTATGCTGCGCCAAACAACAGTACTTTTTAAATTCCTGTAAAATGAATTTGTTAAAAGCTAAAATGCCTGTTGCTAGAATAGGTAAAATTCAACAAGTAAAATCAGATAAATAATGAATTAAAATTCATATAAAATCTATTAAAAGTAGTGCTGTTAAACATTGTCAATTAAAAAAGAGTGAAATACACTGACGAAAATCCAGATAAAATGGTGCAAAATAGAAAGTTTCATATAAAAGGCATAAAACCAATCTTTACAAGAAATAAAAACAGATTAACATGGGGAGTGTCCCCCAGTAAGTCAGATAGGGTGGGATGCTGACAACCGAAAGGTCGAGTCGGATTATGTTAAAATCTTGGGCATTCTATTAGTATATGCTGGACGAAAAACCGTTTTACACGTGGAACAAGTAGGGCACATGACCACATAGAGAAGTTTATTTTCACTCATTCAGTTTTAATTTAAATGTATACGTCCCATTTTGTAACATAACCGTCAGTTATCCTTTACTTTGCCTTTGTCAAATTTCTGAAAATGCATACACTTTATGGGGATATCCTGTACATGTTGATCACTAACGCATAAACCATGCGGAGCGAAGAATGTTTACTTGGAGTACGTAAAAAGTTACTCGGAAAAACTGTACCTCTACACCAAACTACGGCCCGCTTGGAGATTCTATCCGGCCCGCGGATAGAATTTTAATTTTTCCGGTCGAGACAAATTAAAGAAATATAAATTTATACATTACATATCCATTCCTTTTCTACTTTGATTAAATATTTTTTTCTTCCTTTTTTTCAAAGGACTGATGGTCTTTTTACTTTCTCTATTTTTGTTCTACAAAACATAAATCGACGGAAATAGCAGCACAGACAGTTCTCAATCGGAAAAGGATTTTCAAGTTGAATTAATTGAGTTGCAATCTAACCATCATCTCAAGCAGTTGTTTCTAAATATGCCAAAGTTTTACAAATCAATATCGAAAGTAGGTTTCCCAAATTCAATATCTCACGGCCAGAAAATCAGTTCTGTGTTTGCTTCATCTGATATATGTGACACAAGTGTTTTCAACTATAAATCTTGGAAGAATTATTTCAAGTAGACTGAGAGACGAGCATTTGTGATTCCTTATAGTGAGGTTCAGTGATAACCATCACTATAAGGAACTTTTTAAAATGAAATCTCTGATTTCATTCTGCTCATTAACATATTTTAGAATTGTAATGCTTGTATAGTGTTTTTAAAATTTTAGCAAAATTTTTCTTGGCCGCCTTTTTGGCCTTTTTTTTCAATTTTGGCCCGCGACCGAAAAGTTTGGAGACCCCTGCTCTACACTGTACGTGCATAGTTTTCGAAAAAGTGCAAAATAAAAATGTCATTCTCATCCAGTGCACGGAAAATAAGTTTCATTGGAATCGTGTGAAATTGCAGCACTAATAGTAAACAGGAAAGGGGGCCTGATGGCCGAGTGGCTGACACTCTGGCACTCGGCACTACAGATTTTTGATTTCGAATCCCGGGGGTGCCATAGATGTTTGTAGTCGTTCGGAATCCCACGTTAAACCATAGGACCCGGTTTAATAGGATCGTAGAGAATTATGGGGTAGTGTTACTCGCGTCATCTTGGCAAGCTATGGCAAAAGCACCAGCTTGATGGCCTCCGTGCAACTAATTATGCCCATATAGAGAAATATATTTTTCTCATCTAACTTAAATATATGCGTCGCATTTTATCATTTATTTACAATTTCGAACAAAGGCAAATGTTAAGTGGATACCCTGTGTCTAGGTGGTTCTAATACAGCTGACGTTACAAAGACAGTTCATCTTTATGCCATTAGAAAGGGCTGCACCGCTGTTACTCATTTAATACTATCCAAGGGGCACATGTAGCTGGAAGATAGGCTAGAAAGTCGCACTACCACACAATGCTCTACGATCCTATTAGACCGAGATCTACTGTTTAAAGTGGATCCCGAACCCCTACAAACATCCATGCTACCGCCATGTCTCGAACCCGAAACCTGCAATACTGAGGGCCAGAGATAGTCGGCCATCATGTATGCACAATACATTTAAGCACATTTCCGGTTTTTATGCTATCTTACAAATGAAAGTGTCATCTCAAATTTCGAAAACTCTTCAAAAGTATTTTAGTTTTATAGAATATTTAAGTAAGTAATTATAGTAGGAACAAAATTTGTATGAATAATCAACGAAGATTGTTCATCTTCTAAATGGAAACATATAGGTGTGTCACTATAAGTACGCAGCCAGTTCCATTTTCCCAAAACATTAATCATTCCATCCAGTGTGTCGTACAGTTTTCACGCAATTCATAATTGAAATGCCTTATGATGCACCATGATACAACATCTAATGTGACCAGAGTAATTCGTGTTATGTCATGGTCCATCATGAGAACACGAAATATGACACGAATTACTTTCGTCATTAGATGTTATTTGTTTAGGGATAATAAAATATTTAGTAGCCGTCATGGGAATAGATTCTCGAATGGAATATTCAGGGGGTTTCAATTAATTAGAAGAAAACAACTTCCATCAAAATTACATTTAATACATTAATGTTCAGCGCGTGTGCAAATAAATATTTACTAAATAAAATATATGAAATGAAATAAAGGTTTTATAAACTAGAAATTAATCTTTAAAGACATTTTAAAGAAAAAAAAAAAAATGAAATTTGTGTAAATTACTAAAATATATTAAAAGGATTGTTATAACCAAAGTGCTGTCCCTTTTTCTGAAAGATATTATAAAAGATAACGCTGATCCAATTTCTATCACTGACAAATCAGAGGATTAACATCAATTGGAAAAGGCAGTGGCCTATCCGTCATTCAAGGCCTAGCCAGCAGCCTCGAAGCTAAATAGTTAATGTTAGAATTTGTCACTAATTTGCTGACTGGACGAACGAGTAAACATAACGAAGTACAAATTGTAAAAGAAATGTTTTTATATATTGCAATAGCTTCCAATTATTGCTTTTGTTGTGAATTGATGGTACCAGAATTTCTCATGAAAATTAACTTTACTCTTGATGCCACTTCTAAATTAAGGAAGCATGGAATGTTTTGGTATTTTAAACGTTCAGAAAAATAAGTCAATGGGAATTTGTACTATAAGAGAAGAAAAACTACATAAATGCTATTCACATTGACAGCTTTCTCAATTTATTTTAAATTTATTTAAATTTATATTTAGCTTTCCCATTTAAAAAGTTTTTAGAAGTTTGAACGATAAGAATATCTTAATCTTGTTTAATTTATCAAGAGTTTTGAACTGTATTGTTAAGTAAAGTGAAGTGAAAATTTTTTTAATGAATATACCGTTTAAATAATCATAAAATTATTCTTAATTAAGAATAATTTTGTCTATGAGTTAAAATAAAAACTGAATCTTCCAACATATTATCTTACAATAATTATCTTACTAATAAGACTTTCTTCACGGCAATGAAGGATGCTACTTAACAATTCTGATAAATGTTCTTTTAAAATGAAAAATTCTCGCGTATATTTTTTTTTTTATAATTAAAAATCATAGTATTTTCTATCCTTACAAATTTTACCATGGATAAAAGAAAACAAATCTAATCAAAAGTAAATCAAATTTACAGTATACAAATTTGTCAGATATAATACAAATCCATCCACTAAAACAGAATGTTCTAGAAAGAACCACTTAGTACTAGATAGCCATTTTGTTGAAAATTATTTAAACCGATTTGAGATTCCTGAAAGTGTAATCATTCCAATTAGAGAAGCCGAACGATATGTTTTTGGTGGGCATCTGTAGTACATAAGATATTTTCTTCACAACATTCTGAAACCACATTGACAATGTAAGATAATTTTTAAGTTAAATAAGATACATTTCTCAAGCTGGAAACGGATCCATTTACATTCTATTTGACAGCATTTCGCGACAAAAAAAAATTTTTAAGTGAAAAGTACGCTTGAAACATGGACAATAATTTGTAGTTGATGAATGACGCAATTTATTTTACAATCTTCAATTAAAGTATAGCAGCGATCAAAAAGTACGATTTTAAGATTTCCTATACCATTGAGATATCCATGAAGTTTACTATAGAAGAGATCTATATCAATATCGATCTCAAAAAGCTACCTATTTTTCAATAGATGGCGCAGCAGTTGTCATAGAGTATTCGATATTGGGAGCTGTAATTAGTATTTTCCAATAACAGACAAAATATAATTGAACAGAATGACAGAAATATTTGAATTAAGAAACTTCATGATAACTTTGAGATAGTAAACCAGATTAATGAAATTCGTTTCCAATCCGTTGCAACTTTTCTCATAAAGGATTTAACACGCTTAAATTCACTAACGTGTCTAGAGCCAACTAATTATTTTATATTTAGTTCTGTAAGATGAATTGAGTGAAAAAATATTGAAGAATATTTTCATGAATGAATAGTACTTGTGAATAAATTAAATTTCAAATGCATAAAAAAAAAAAAAAAATTAAGCAGTTTTCTGTTAATATAGCTTTTTAAAACTTCATTATTTAAACACGAGCATTTAAGAAAGGAAGGTACTGATACAATTTAAATTAGGAGAGAGGGACGGAGGGGGGAATAAGTTTTGCAAAATAGATGAGAAAAGTATACAGTAGGAAAAAAGTAGTAGTTTACAAATTATATAATTAGGAATTTTATCAAGAAAAATTTTAAAATAAAATGGAAGACTCAAAAATGCATAATGTTCCATGATTGAAATAAAAAAGGGGAAGCTATGAGTAAAATATATTAATACCTGTTGCGAAAATTTAGAATTTTAAAATAATTTCCAAAATTCCCAGTGATAGAGCCGCAAAAAAGGTCAGCAGGAATTTAATTTCAGGCAGTTGAGGTCAGTTATCAGAATAGCAAGGCCCCTTTTCAGTACAATAATGTACACATTAACTTATGGAAATCAAAGACTCAAGTTTTCAAACTTCACTGAACTTTTTTTTTTATATTTTTCCAATAAGAGATTTATGATTTAATCTCAATTTAAAATTATATTTTTCCCACAAAAGATTTTTTTTTTTTTTGATAAAAATATAGCATGCATTTAAAAAGACCACTTGCCAACTTTAATATGTTTGATTATCGGTTATAAAATACAAGAACGGAAATGCATAACTGTAGGGAGTGCAAAAATTTAGGAAATATGCAGGATGTAAATATCAAAGTGTCCAATTCTTGACGAGGCAGAAAGCATAGCATTTGGAATAGCTATCTTGCTTCAAATTTAAGTGGTGCAACTATGTCCACCATTCATGGACTATTATCGAGACCTCATAAGACTGTTCAGCAAAAGCTTTAGGTTAATCTTAACTTTTGTCTTGGTAGTATAATCAAGTTTAGTTCAGCAAATATTTAAAGATTAGCGTATTTAAGGATAGAGTCCTTAAAACCAGCATCACTGGCAATAATGAAATATCGCTAAATGGCAACTCTCGGTAAGATTTTATACAACCATGGCGAAACTGATGAGGCACCGCTTAAATTCTTCCACATATTTTGAAACAATTTGAAAATAAGAAAAAAAAAAAAAAAACCATATATAGATTTTTTTATTATGAAGCATTGAAAGTCATTATGTCAAGTGTAATATTTGGCTAAATAGTAATTTGGGATACTACAACATTTGTATGGCATAATGGGGATACGATATTTATCATGGGTAGTGCCATGATAAATAGCGGTTGCTAAGATACTGGTGCCATCGATTATTTTGCAAACTCAAGATACCAATGACTTTACAAATGAATCGATGTATATGATAAAAAAATGATTCAAGAAAAACGCTATTTTTAAAGAGAACGATTCGTAACTAAATTTTAAGGCAGGGATGGCCACCGCCTTGAATATTTTTGCGGCCCGTGAGATTTATTACGCTATTAAAAATATATTTATTTTATAATGGCCAAAATAGTGAAAGCCAATGTATTAAAAATACATTATGTGTTCATCCATCTATTCAAAAATTAACTGTCGAAAGGATGAGAAAATTAACTTTGACTTTAAAATAATATTCTTGCACAAACAACTATCGTACTAGTAAAACAAATATTTTTTAATGATTGCTTTTTTTTTTATTTCATTTGTATTTATATAATTTTATGTCACCTTTAGTGTTTATATATTTCTTCACAATGTGTATTCAATATTATATTATCTATGATTTCATGCAAGAATAAAAGTAAACACATTAATAACTCATTATGTTTCAATTTTTTTCACTCCCAAAAAATGTTCTATAGTGGGTCTAAATCTAATATAGGGATATATATTTTTAGATGCGGCCCACGGAGTGAGGATGCATTTCCAAAGTGGACCGCGAGATCATTCGGGTTGGCCACCCCTGGTTTAAAGCATTATCCAATAAAATGCAATCAAAACTCATCTCGCCTGAAAATTTGACATGTCAGAAATTTCAATTTTCGATCCATCTTCCAAACTAGAAGCGCTTGCGAGTTCATTTTTATTAATGTTTTCAGGAACCCTAGTATACATCTTTATTAACAGCCTTTCAGGTAAGATTTTTTTCTTTACCGTTAGCAAGGAATCTGCGCGTCTAACAGCAGTCAATCAGCGACAGTTAAATTTTTCTGCGATTTCTCATTAATTTTTAAATCATTGTACTTTCATTCTGAAGTAATTCTTTATTTCGCTTAATGCTTTTCCCTTTCATATACGAATTTGTAATTCTGAAACGTTCCAATAAATATGGTACTTTCCAACGTTACCATTTTAGAATTTGGTAATCTTAATTTGCCTTTTCTTGCTATTATAAAAAATATACAAAAACCTTAAATGTTAGGTTTACAAAATTTTGAACGAAAGTTGCAACTTCAGTTTAAGCATTTAACCATGGCAAAGAATCAATCATAAAAATTATTAATAATAATGTTATTCGAAATCAAGTTCATTATATAGAAAATTAGAATAATATATATCCTAGTAATTTTCAGGCATATAAGCAATGTTTACACCCGATATTACCTTTCTGGTGCTTGTCTAAACACCTCTTGTTAACTAACAGCAATTAGGTCGTTACACACGATTTTCAAATGGGGTTATGGTTGGCAGTAACAGTTGCGAGAGAGAGTAGAACTATTTGCAAACCACTTGAAGAACATAAAATACATTTTAAGATAAAACAAACTCGTATCATCTAATTGTTTTCAATTTAATCCCAAAGAAAGGATTCTTCCTCGAGATCTAGAGATAAGTAGAGATACGGATGGGTGATCACATCGGTTCATATCGCCTTACTTGCAAAAGATGAGTTTTCTGAACATTGACACGAAATTCCACTACTTAATAGGATCCTATAATAAGATCAAACATGTGATTGTAAGCATAACTCATAGAATTAGTGAAGATAAAATCCTAGATTTAATCTAGATTTCGTGGAGCTATGAATTCAAACTGAATTAAAGCAACTGAACGAGACAGTATGATTGAGTTGAAATGAATAAATATTATTTATAAAGAAAGAATTGATTTAAGATAAAAAAAATCGCAACCATGACACAAAAATGTGCCAAAGCCCTTTTAAACCGATTCAATAAAAGAATTATATAAGATAATTAATTATTTATATTAATGCTGATAGTAGATTCAAATTTTCACTAATAATATTTATACATTTTCATTATTTGCCACAAAAATACTTCAGAAAAGGAATTATAAAAAAAAGTGAAACTAAATTGAGGACAATGATGTGGTAGCAATTTTATGGTGTAAAAATGAGGGAAGGAGATTGATGTTTTTTTACAAATGTTAACAAGGTCATTTAATGAAATATTCATAGTTCAATTTGACCAAAAATACTTTTCCTTATAGATAATTAGAATTGTAGACTGAATCAATTTCTCAAAACTAATATTCTTATTTTTATAACAATGCATTTCTATACGCTATCAATAAGATGTTTCAAAAAAAGACAATTTAAGTTTAATCGTAAGTTTAGGTTTCAATTTTTAGTGATTACGCATTTAGTAAGAAAGGCTATTTTCAAATGCCCGCTAGTTTGTGTTAAATCATTCACTCCTAAAGCCTAACAACATTAAACACTGCAGATTAGTCATTACCAAGGGTGCACTATATGAGGGGGCGCTGCTCACGTGGCCTCCTTACCATTGCTGAACCCGTAATTTTTCCACCACAATTTCGAAGAAAACACAAAATTTTAGCATTTGTAGTTGTCACCCCCCTCTTCTCGAGGCAAACGAAAGGACTTTTCCGACCTACATATTCCACTCACTGAATATACGTTGGTCGGTTTTCGAATTTAATTTAATAGTTCAAAACTTCAATGCGTTATCTACCAGGTCGATCCGGCCTATATTATTGACTATCAAACCTCCTGACAATATTTCAATATTGACTTACGTTAGTTACGGTGATTAATCTGAGGGATTAAGTGTTCTAATAGGAAATCCGAACAGCTAAATTTCTATTTCCATATTAAATTAGTGAAACCGGGTAAACATTCTAACAATACATACTTCTCTTTTCAGGAAAATAATTTTAGTCCAGCTACAATTCAGCGTTTCCCCCAGTCCAGCTCCAATTTCAATTCATTATTTTTCTAAAATCGTTTTGGTTTGCCGTTCATGGTCATTTTGTATACACGAGAGCTCATCAGACGGGCGCCCTAAAAATTAAAGTAGATTCCAAACCACTCCATGCTGCCACCAAGATTCGAATCTGAAACCTGTGGTACCAAAGTCCAGAGCACTAGCCGCTTGGTCGTCAGGTCTTAAGGCTCCTTTCCACCGAGGCGTGAGGTTTTAAGCGAGAAGCGTTGACCCATCACTAGCCTCACCACGTTCTCCTGAAACCGATTTTAAATCCACCGCCTCGAGTCGACCAACTTTCTACAACTCGAAGCGGAACTTCACTAGGCGCAATGCTATTTCTGACGTTTCGCTGTGAAATGGTAGAAAAATTTTCTTGCCGTGAATCTTCAACGCTTCTCTCCTCGGTGGGAACGAGCCTTTAGTCATCTAAACCAGGGGTCTCCAAACTACGGCGCGCGGGCCAAATCGGGCCCGCCAGTGTCATTAATCTGGCCCGCGACAGCGAATAGCTTATTGTTGCTATAATAAGTTGGATAAAAAACACAGAATGATAATAACTCGGTTTTATTTACTTGCTAGGTAAAGCTTAATGACAAGCATAATACGCAAAAATTTAACCTAAGCATAACTAACAAATAATTGAAATGAATCCCACTAACATTATAAACTAGTGAACATCCCGCGGTTACCCTCGGTAGTTATGCCTATCTATTTCCGCTTTTAACCTCTAGATGTCGTCAAGTGTCACGGTCGTATCGATACACACAATAGTAATTGAATCAGCGAATCTAGCAAGCGTATGCTCGCTCAGAGCGGGTACTGGCAGAATGGGCCATAGTGTATAATGGCAGAAAAATGAAAACGGTTTTGGCCCTTGGTACTTACTGAAGTAAACAGTACGGCCCCAAGGCTGGAAAGATTGGAGAACCCTGTTCTAAACCGTTTTGAAATGCACAGAATGTCTTACCGGCCAGGGACTTGGGCATGGTGGGGACGCAGAACATGGCGTGCAGCCTCTTCTTCTCGCAGTGCCCGGAGATGGCCATGCACCCCCCGAAGAAGGTCACCTGGTAGATGTAGGTGAAGAGCACGGCGGTGGCGGTGTAGATGCAGAAGATGCGGACGGAGGGGAAGGGGGTGATGGCGCCGATCCAGAAGCTGATGAAGTTGGTCAGGGAGGTGATGGTGACGGAGACCGCCGCCTCCGAGTACGTCTCCCCGAGTCGCTCCTTGACGCTCAGCTTCGTGTCGGTGCGACGCCAGGCTGCGAGGAGTACGAACGAGTCGTCCATTCCAATGCCTGCAAAGTAAATAATTTTTAGTACAGCAATGCAGAGTCTTCACGATTATTGGAAATTGATTTTCGATACTTACATGCAA
Organism: Caerostris extrusa; assembly: GCA_021605095.1. Taxonomy (NCBI): domain Eukaryota; kingdom Metazoa; phylum Arthropoda; class Arachnida; order Araneae; family Araneidae; genus Caerostris; species Caerostris extrusa. The sequence goes on from BPLR01003907.1 coordinate 11,778, forward strand.
ATGTTGACATTAAATCATTCACAAAAATATTCAATGAGTTAGAGTTTTAGTAATGGTCAAGTCAAAAATTTTGGGATCAATAAAATCAAATATTGTAGTAATACTGAATTCATTTATTATTTGACTAGATGGAAGTATTACTGAATATACACCTTACTGGCAGCAAGAAAACCACATCAATCCCTCTAGTTCCAGGCAATAATTCTTTTTTTTTTTTTTTTTTTACATTCAGTAGAAAAAAAAAATTGAATGTTTAGATAGTGTAATTCGATTAGCAAAAAATTGAGTTTCAGAGTACTGAAGAGGCGATTCATTTGAGGTGAGACATAACAATTTAAAACTCTTACAATAATCACTAATGTGTGAATGAGCCATCCGCTTTGAGAACAAATCAAGTTACATTGCTGCAATATAACATCTAGATTAATAATTTGCCAATTGTGTATCATAAGAAGAAGAATCAAAATCTCGGCGATGTAAAAACGAACTGCCAGTTCTGTTAATGAAGTTAAGGATTTCCTTTTTTACGTATAACTTTTCGAATTAATTTATTTTCTATTAGATATTTATATTAAATAAAATAGTTTTTAGAAAAAAATTTATATTCTTTTGTAAAACTACGAACCCTATAAAAGATGCCTGAAAATGTAAAAAGGTAACTCTCAAAAAAAAAAAATAAATAAATAAATAAATAAATAAAAAAAAATGCATCAAAAATAAGCCAGATAAGAAAATAGTATTTTGTAGCTTTACATATTTTTAGCATGGCACTAGACTTCGTGTTAATTGAGTTTAGTGTGTGACTGCTTGAATTAGCTATAATCCAAAATTATTGGACAACATGAATAAATTTGAATAGTTAAATATTTCTTGAACAAATTTCATTTGTTAAAAAATTTAAAATAAATTCAGAAATCGATAAGATTTAAAACAAGTAGTTATTTTAAGCTACTATAACTTTGTGGTATATTTAAAAAAAGTTGAAAGATAATGCATAGAATTTTCTTATAAGGTTTGGTTTGTCGCTTTACAGTCATCCTGTGCACACGAGGGCTAAACAGACCGGCACCTACAATTTAAAGTGGATTCCGAACCACTCGTAAGTATCCATGCCACCGCCAAGATTCGAACCTGAAGCCTGCGATACCAATGGCCAGGGTCTTAACCCCTGGTCATTTTCTTCTAAGGAGTTAAGTTTAACGTAAATGCCTAAATAGCATTTTAAAATCAAAGAAATGTGCAATTATTCTCAGTACAATTGTTCTGATATTTACACGTATTTCAACATCCAAATTTGTTAGATTTAAATAAAATGTACATTTATTGACATCTATAAAAATATTCAAAGTTTAACTATTTAATACTCTGCATAAAGTTTGTTTTCAGTTGAATCATTGAAATTCATTTCAGTGTTTCTATAGATCTTTAAAAGAGCACAAGATATGTGAATAATACTTTTAAGTCAATCTTTCGGCTAACATTTGCGAGGAAATAGGACTTCCCATAAAAACGAATGTGTAGTACAGAGCATTATTTCATTTAAAGTTTGGTTTTGTAGCTCTACTGTTATTTTGTTGGCACTATAGGCTAATTAGACTGGCACCTACAGTTTAACATGGATTCCGAACCCCTCACAAACATCCATGCCACCTCCAGGATTCCAACCTTAAGCCTGTGATATCAAAGGTCAGAGAGCTAGCCAATTGGGCATCAACCGTTTTCGCTTAAAGAATCATTGCTAGTTACAAAGAAATGAATTTACAAAAAAAAAAATCTTAAAAATAGTAATTAATCCTTTGCAAATTATCTCTTAAAAATCCTCTCTTCTAACAGACTTGTTAATGTTTTCTAAAGAACAAAAAAAAAATTTGCTTAAGTACATCCTTTTAAATATATAATTTTATGACGATTTCTAATCACCATATAGTCATAAAATTATATATTTAAAGAGATCGTCATATTATATAATTCTAATCGTTATTACTAAATTATTGAATATTTATTCAAAAATTGGTTTCATAAATAATGAAAATATGTTCACAATATGATCCATATTTTAAAAAAAAAACTAGAAAATAATTCTGTATGCATATGTGAATTGCACCGTGAAATTGCAATGTCGCAAAAGGATAAATCCATATCCTGATCATCGCTGTTTTTTGTTCTATTAATAGACGCACATTTAATTGCATAATTAGATGAGCATTTTTTCTAAAAAGAAAAAGTGCCGACGTTTCCTTTTCGTAATAGATGTGGGGTTATTGACACAGAACAAATAAATTTTCAAAATTGGTAATCCATCGATTTTTTTTTTTATGAAATCAATAATATTGCACCATTGACTTCCTCTAGTAGAAATGTTTCAAAACGATGGTAACTAGGAAGTGCTTCCCAAAATTTGTTAGAGAGAAAATTCATCATCAATTTAATATCCAAACTATCATCAGAATATGTCACAACACTTTTCAATGTATAAATTAATAGGCAACTCATTCAGGAATACCATATGCTAAAATAGTTCTAGATCAATTAAACTTTTATTTACGAGTCCAACATTACCTATTAAAAAAACATTCAAAAAAACTTAGTATGTATATTACGTTTATACACAATATTTGTAAATAAAATTTAAATTTTGATAAATATATTTTATTAAAATATACTTATAAAAAAACAAATTTTGAATTAATAGTGTCGTGTCAATATGAGCAATATTTTTTATTAAGGTAAAATTTTATATAAATATAATTCACATGTTAAACTATATTCTATGTGCGTCACTTGGAAGGGGTGCTTGTTGGTCTCTGCACCTGACTGGATGGGAATCCGATATGTCCAACGGAATGACCCATTTCCCGGTGGGTGCAGCTCATTTACCACAGCTGCGGGTGAAGGAGATAACTCTGGAAAGTATTTTAATTGGCAGGGGTCATAAAACACTTCGTGCCAGATGGTCAAGAGATCAGTTCACCAAGACATTTTAAGGCTTATCTACTATGCTCGAATTTATGGACGAGGTGTGTCTGCCGAACGAATATAGACTGATATGGTGTCGGTGACCATTTCTGAAGCCATGCGAACTTATAGGTTTAATTTTTGGTATGGGTTATTGCGGAATTCATAATGGTTATCGTGCGTGTTAGGTAAACGGTGTAGCAAGTTGTTGTTGTTGTTGTTGTTGTTGACATATCCTCAATGTCCTGCAGTGCAGGACGGGCATCCCGTGAGTAGTCTACTCAGGGATATAGGGAAAGGGGGCAGCTTCTGTTCTGAGTGAACACCCGTAGGTAGAAGTCTGACTTTTGCTCCGTGACGCTCTTACAGTCATAGGAGACCGGGACCTACGGCTTAAAGGGGATTCCGAACCACTACAAACATCCATGGCACCGCCGGGATTCGGACCCGAAACATGTTGCACCGAGCGCCAGACACTCGGTCATTCCGGCCCACGGTGTAGTTAGTTGTTTCTAGGTTCGGGTTTTGTTTAACTAAGGTTTTAATATTGAGCTACACCACAATAGGATATACTATTGTCTTTCAAACTTGCTCTACAATTTCATAAAGTGGTATTTTTTTTTTTTTTGGCATATTTAAATTTTTCAAAAACTGGAACACATTTCCCCATTAAGAGCTACCTAGAAAGATTATATTCCTCAGATTTCAAAACATTAACGCAGTAGTAACTGTGCAAAGCATGAATTATTTTTGAGTATTTAAAATAAAGAAAAATTTCTTTGACATAACTTTTTCAGATGGCTATCATAAAAAAAAAAAAAAAAAAAAAAAAAAAAAAAAAAAAAACCCGCGATATTAGGTGACGCGATTAAAGTTTTTTTTTTTTTACATATTATCTAAAATAAATAGTTAAAAAATTAGTTTTAATATTATTTTTTTTTTTTTGTAAAGTAATAAAATAGCTTACTTGTGCGTTTGAATTTTCATAAATGTGAATTGAAACGCACAGAAAGAACAAACATTTTTTTATTGAAACGTTAAAAAATGAACCACGTTTTAGAAAATTATATTCAAAGTCTTTAAAATTTAAAACATTTTATACATTAATTATTATTATTATTACTTTTTTTTTTTTTTTTACATTTCCCTAATACCCTTTTCAGTTTGATTCATTTCAAAATATAAAAAAAATTCTTAAACGAAATAACAAATTAACAAAAAGAATACGAAATAAAATAATTGATATACAACTAAATATTTCTTACGTATAAAAATTATACATTTACAAATATAGTTCATCATGAAAGCACATGGAAATAAGCACTTCGAATAATATTCTGATTTACTGAGTAGACAAATACAAGAGAGTATTCAGAACTTTGTCTTTGTCCGTGATTTAAATTTAAAAAAAAATCAGAATGGCCTCCGTTCGGAATAAGATTTTATTATCTGCATCATTAAAGTTATTCTTTAGAAAATGCTTAAAAAGTTCGCTTTAAAATGTCGCTGAAAAATAAATAATCGAAAGTTTCATTTTTACCTTTTATGTAGATATTTTTATTCGATTATTAAATAAAAATGTGAAAAGCATTATTTTAATTTTTCTACTCGTAAAATAAGTGACGCAAAAACAAGTAAAGAAATGTCAAAAATTATACTGAACTGGGAAAACTGCATACAAAAAGGCTTACCGAAAAAAAGGTAAGTACACCTCTTGAATCTAAAATTGCATCTCCTGTTTTAAAAGACAATCCGATCACTCCAAATAACAAGTCTATAGAAGCTGTAAGCAAAATTATAAAATCTAATTCAAGCTAATCTAAAAAAAAAAACTGAAATCTGCTCGGAAAATTTCACCTTGTGTGAACATTGGAGAACGGATGAATAAACTCAGGAATATGCCAATGTTTAATAACGCACGAGATATATGAAGCAATGGATTGAAATACTACAAGAATGGCCAAATTCAAATAGTCACATGAATATAGCAGTGTTGAATAGATGAAGAAATTTACGAAGAATGAACTGTTCAAGAATCTCTAAAAGAATGCACAAAAAGTAAGACAAATGTAGTCGTAAATGAAGAAGGAAGTATTCCAAATTGTACAAGAAGCGTTATCGCATTCAATAGTCAAAAGAATGCATAAAAGTTTGGAAATTCTAGTTGTAAATAAAGAATGAAGTATTCCAAATACAATAAGAAGCACTATACAGCTACATAAGCACGGGAAAATGCCAAGTGATAAACAGGAAACTTCAAGAAGGAATTGATCAACGCACTACAAGTACTTATAGCCATAGGATATACAAATGTTTAAAATCCCAAGCCAAAACGTGAAAAGTACTTCAAAACCATACTACAAAACATTTCAAGCAAAAGCCAAATTGTTCAGAAAATTCCTTAAAACTAACGTTATTCATGAAGCATTTCAAAAGTTAAGGAGCCCAAACTATTATTTTTCCGCCAAAATTTGCAAATTTGGAATATCACTTTATTCGCTTGCTGCACTTTTGGATTGCACCACGAACCCTAACCAGGACAACATCATGGTCACACATGCTAAATAAAAAAAAACCTGATGTTTACCGAACTAACACCAAAACATGTTTTTAGCTTAAGACTACATTAAGCCAATTGTTGTATGAAAATGAGTTGGCAGGAGAAAGATGGAAGTATGCAGTTAAATATCAAGCTAAATGCAATGTATCTGACTGCAATATAAAAGATAGATCAACTGCCCAAAAAAGGAGAAAAACACCTAAAACGTTGGTTCAGAGCAAACGAGGTAAATTTTACTAAAAAGTTTTATGATTATTATTATATTACCTTGTAAAAGAAAACTTAGAATAAGGAAAGTAGAAAAAAAAAAGGCCAAAATTAACTTCTGCTAATAGGTATCAATTCGGATTACTATCAAAGACATTCGGTCACTTTACCTAAACAGTGTGTTTCAATTTCAACGAGATAAAAGGCAATCAGTCACACTTCTAAATCGACTGCTCTATATTTGGATAAAAAACGCGAAATGAAACCGGAATCGAGGCTATTCCACTTAAACGCAACCCACCCCAGGAATCCCCCGACTTGTCTGCCATGGATTGCTGCGCATCGGGGCTTCTAAAACATTCGATTTACTTTGGTAAATTGTGGGAAGGATTGAAAAAAAAAAAATCTTTATATGGCAAGCGAAGCTTTTATCTTGGAAATCAATTTGTAACATTATAGCTTAACAAAGGATATATCAGGCTGAACACCTTATGAATATAAATAGATAGAATATTACATTAGGTTCGTCAGAAAAATATATAAACACCTTCTGCAAGATAAGGTAGAAGTGAAAACTGCAACCAATACTTGTTACCTTTTTCAATTCCTTCTATTAGCTCACACTCTCCCTATAAATAAATCTTGTTCACATTTTCAATCGTTCACAAAATACTTTTTATTCATCCACTCAAGTTAAAATACATCTTTTTGAATTTGTAGTGGATGACACTGTTTTTCAAATATTAATTCGTTCATTAAATTTAATTTTTTTTTTAGCTTTAAGTTGCATATATCTACCAATAGATGGAGCTAGATAAACTTAAAAAAAATGCATGCAAATTGTTTATAAAGGACTTTCTGCAATAAAGGTCCACTCCAATTCAAATAAACTTTTTAAAACTTGTTGTGGATGACGCTTGATGTGAACACAGTTTTTTCAAATATTAATTAAGTAATTAAATTTAATTAATTCATTTTAGTTTTTTTAGATTTAAGTTGCATATATCTTCCAATAGATGGCTCCAGATAAATAATTTTCATTCATTTTTTAAAGTTTATGAAGGACTATCTGCAATAGAGTGAAAAAAAAAAAAAAAAGTAGGAATTGACTTAAATTTTTTTTTTATATATATATTACTTGTTAATTAAGAATTTTATTTACAAGACTTACACAAGTTGTTTTTAACCAGAAAAAAAGAAAGAAAAAAAGACAATTTTAACTCAAATAGAGCACTAAGTCAATCATGCATTTAATCCATCGATATCATTAAATAGGCACGATCGTCAAAATAAACGGAAGATTAAATCTGGAAAAACTTTTATTCGCATTCTTTTTTAAACTCACTATCAAGAAGCATTTTATAAACAAATTAAGTCTCCTCAATCCTTTCTTTCCAAAAACTTCCTGCTGTCTCGCGGCAGCATTTAGAAGAACAACCATTTATTTATTTCCCGCCAAATAATGTTCAATAATCGCTGTAGCTCCCAGCCAATCGAAGAACCCGTTCCACTTAGAGCCGAGCTAGGTAAACAAAAGTTTATAGAGCGAACTCTTTTTTTTCTTCCACAATTAAAATACCCATAAAGCCAAACACGGAAGTACACGAGAAATAAAAGACTAATTCGTAAAGATTACCCATCTCAGCGTCGACGCGCAGTCTGTTGGGTTACCATGGCTACCCTATGACGAGACGGGCTAGGGTCATTATTCGACAGTTCGTTCAACCATATTACACTACAGCGGCAAAAAGACGTCGGGTTTTGTAAAAGATTTAACCAATTTCTACACTTCAAGAACGTACACAGCCCTATACGCAAAAACAGAAAAACAACAATTTTGATTCGGGAAATCTGCCTGTGGGTTTGATAAAACCGGCTGAGCTCTGCTGTCGACATGCTCAATAACAATAGAATGATAGTGAAATGGGCCGAGATTTATTTTCTTCGGGCATCCTGGTTAGTAGCGTTGGGTAAAAACTTTGCGGCGTTTATTTCAACGCCGTTTCACCTCCGTTAAATGGTGGCAGCTCCGTTTCCTTACGATTAAGGATTAGTCTGATCAGAGACGTAACTGGGTTTCTGTATAAGTGGGTACTTAACTGTATTTTTCTGTATAATCGCATCATTTGCATAGTGTGTACATGACATCCTATATATTCATTGAGTCAAATGCGAGAAAAAGAATTGAAAAAGATTGAAATGCGATTGAGTCATGAGCTTATCGAATCAAAATTATAGTTGGGTAGAAACATTTTAATCCCATTTTTACATACATAATAATTTTTTTAAATAATTCATCTGCCAAATTATTAATCAATTGCACTATTAAAGCTATTATATATATTACTCAAAATATATAATAGCTAATAAGGTATGTTTTTCATAATAAATTCACTTTGTCTATTTTTTCCCCATATTAAAATATAAGAATTTTTGTTACAAACATGAACATTGTAACAAAAATTCTTATATGTTTTAAAACGGAAAAATAAAATAGACAAAGTGAATTTTATTTTAACTTATGAAAACACTCCTTACTAAAAGTATATGTCAAAATATCATTGACTTTTATACATGCCTGAAACTAAAAAAGAATTACATACTGTACCCGAGTTACGGTCAATGGAGTCACCAAGAACAAAAACACAAGAAACAAAGTAATGTTTTTAACCCACATAAGTTTCGTAAAGTAGGGCCTGAATGGCCGAGTGGCTAAGCGCTCTGGCGCTCGGTACCCCAGGTTTCGGGTTCGAGTCCCGGCGGTGCCATGGATGTTTGTAGTGGTTCAGGATCCACTTTAAACCGTAGGTCCCGGTCTAATAGGATCGTAGAGCGTTGCGGAGGCATTGTTACTCCGCGTCCGTGGCTTATCTTCGAGTTACACGCGCCCTCTGGTTAATGCAAAGTGAGTAACGTCTGTGCAGCGCTTGCCTTAAGGCATTCAAGACATCCATGTCTAAGTGTCAGCTGCATTAGAAAAAAAAAGTTTCGAAAGTCAAAAGGGTCCTATTTTTAAAATAAAATTTTTTAAAAAGTTTCGATTTCTTTTGAAAAAAAAAAAAAAAAAATCTTGATTTGAACGTCGTCGTTTACCTTAGTTTAAAAAAATGTCAAAACTCCCGATTATTCTGAATTCAAAAAGTCCTTAACTTGCAAACTGTTTTCTAGAAGCAAAAATATTTAAAATAAAAAAATAAAAAAATCATTTCACGAGATTCAAATACCTGAGCTCAAAATGACCTCTTTTAACACACATCGTAAATAACGCACGGATAAAAGAATCTTCCGTTTTTATGGGCGTTTTAAAAACAATGACCACTTTAACAAAAAAAAAAAAAAAAAAAAAAAAAAAATACAAAATGCTAAATTCAAGCATAAATAAAATAGGTAAAGATGACTTACTGCTGTGCCCAAAAAGTAAGAACCAATTATTTTTTTCAAAAACGTTTTATTGTTCCAAATTTATTTCATCGCCTTCAAAGTAACCCCCTCCGGACACAATGCACTTATGCCAACTTTTTTTTCCAAACCTCAATGCATGCTAAAAAATCATCGGCAGGGATGGCCTTCAAAGAGCGTTCCGATTCACGTTGAATCTCTTCAATCGTCTCCAAAGGGTGTCCCCAGAGTGGTCTTTTGAGTTTAGGGAATAGCCAGAAGTCGCACGATGTGAATACGGTGGTTGTGGAACGATATAGGTTTCATTTTTGGCGGAAAAGTCACGAAGAATCAATGCAGTGTGAGCTGGTGCAGTGTTTTCGGCACCCATCTAAATTTGACGTGTTTGAGGCCCAAAATGGAATGGACAGCTCCTTTTGAAATTCCAACATCATCAGCAAGATTTCCAATCGTAAAGCGACCAATTGCGGATGAAGTGAGTGGTCGAACAGAGGGTCCTTCGTCTTCAACGCGTTCTCTGCTTTCTTTGAAGTGTTTATACCACTTCTTAACGTTTCTTTCCGATATAGAAATGCTCACCTTCTGCAACATTCCATACGTTTCCGCAAACAAAATGTAATGCAAGTTCTTTGCTCAATGAATTCAGACATTTCAAAAATCGCCGGAATCAGTTTGAGCGTCTCACAAAGCCAAGCGTAACTCAAACGCTAATGAATATTTTGACGTGGAATTTCACACAGATGTCAAGGACAGTGTCAGCAACCTAAAAAAAGAAAAAAAAAAAAAAAAAAAAAAATACCATAAGCCCCGTGAATTTTAAATTAGAAATGGGTCTTACTTTTTGGGCACAGTAGTACAACATACGTTTCGAGTGCACTGGAGCCAGAATCAGAACCAGAGATCTTAAAAAAAACGAGGACATTTCACGAGATCTCAGCAGTCAAAACGAACCTCTTCTAGCACACGTCGTAAATAATGCACAGATAAAAGGATCTTCCGTTTTATGGGCGTTTTAAAAACAATGACCGCTTTAACAAAAAATACAAAATGCCAAATTCAAGCATAAATAAAATAGGTAAAGATGATTTACAGACCTAAAAGGTCATACAAAAATAATCTCAATTTCAGCATCGAGATTTTTATTATTGAAATAGCTAATGGAAAACACAAGTACAGAATCTTTCAAGTGTTTCGAAATGTACTTTAATAGTGAAAAGACACTCAAACTGTAACGAGGGCAATGGAGAGCTCTAATGAAGTTGATATTGATAACAAAAGAATCCTTTCTTCCTTAATCATTGACTGTTCTTCTTTTAAGGACTTAATCCTTAAAAAATGAGCTTTAATGACATTTTTATTAAACCTTTTTATATGTTACTAGAGATGAATATTAATGGAAGATGAATATTTAGAACCAACACATGTTTCAAATAAAAAATAAAACATTAAAAATTTTTATAATGGGAATAACGATTGAAAAAAAAAATGCTTTTTTGAAAATTGTTTTCATTTTAAATGACCCATTTTGGTTATTTGTAGTGCCAATTCAAAAATTAAATCCAATTTTAATCACACAAAGTGATTGCATAATTTGCTACACTTAAATTGGGAAATTTGATACTGATAATTGTGGTAAAGCTGAAAGTGTTAAAAACTTTATAGGTTTTTCGGATGCTTATGGGAAAAATAAAGAAACTATGCTTATTTCACTGACAAGTTTTCATTGTTGTCCTCTGTGTAATTTATTGTCAATTTTTTTATAAATTTGTATGCAGAATTCACAATAAGAAAATATAATTTTAATATACAAAATTACTATTTTTCCTCAAAAATAATTGATCCGAGAGAAAAAAAAAAAAAAATTTATTGGATTTTGTCTGGATAAATTGCCTGATTTCAGATTTATTTTCGACGACTATTGAAAGTTGGTACTTTTTTTTTGTTGGTATTTTAAGTGAATCTTTTGTATCTTCGTTAGCTTATTTTCCATTTTTCATACGAAAAAAATTATTTTTAGAAAATTAAGTAATTATTTAGTAAAAAAATTTTCAACTACATTTTTAAAGTAATACTTTAAAAATGTAGTTATGTCTCGAATCGTCTGAAAAATTTTTTTCTAAGGGACGCGCTTGTGAGGAATCATTGAAGACAAGCTAATTTAAAAGCTACTTCTTAAAAATAAAATTCAACGTTTTTAACTATCGAATGCAAATTTATCAAATTAAAATGTTGAATTATTCACTAAGCTAGATACTCAAGATTCATTTAAAATACCAGTGAAATAGTTCAGCTTCGTTTTCGACAACTATTGAAAGTTAAAATCAACACATTTATTTTTTTAATTTTATTCATTATGTTTATTTGAAATGTTATTGTAATTTTGCAGTTAATTGTTAATATAAAAATCCTTCGTATAACTAATTATAAATCTATACGAAATATTCATATTTATAAGTAGCGATTAAAATATTTTCTGTTCGAAGGCAGTATAATCCAGATTTGGTATGCCAGTCATCCAAAATCGCCTTGAGTAAAAGTATTTTAGCGATCATCCCACTGCTCCACCAGTTTGAATGTATCTCTTTCATAAAAGTCCTCGTTGTGCTGCTTGAAGTCGACCTTTCAAGTCGACTTTTTTAAGGGACCTAGGATATGAAAGTCGCATGGAAAGAGATCAGAACTGGGCTCGAGTAAAGGTACTAGAGTGTCTCACTTTTAGTGAGCAACTTCTGAGTTACGATATTTTCGATATGGGGACTTGCGTTATCATGACATAGAATCACCTTAATTGCACTTCGTAATCTCTCCATCGTTACGCAGTACCGTTTCCCAATGAAGGAGACGTCTGGAACCTTGAAGTCAGTACGTTGGTCTTGTTTGGACACATTTGGTACTAACACTTTGCCATTGCTAATGTTTCAGCATTTTCCACACACACTTCAGAAATAAATGAATGCCTCAAGAATCCCATGCATCGATGTCGGTGATTACATACTTGCATTGGCGACGCGCTAGTTTGCGTATACGCTGTAGCAACACCTTTAAACGTAACTTTGATCGCCCTTAAAGAAGAGCTTTAAAAGTCGTTGAAACAGTACAATATTTACGGCAGCACCTATTACATAGATATCTCAAATTTCATACGAGGGTAAAATGATTTGCTTTAAAAGATGCACACCTTCGAGGATTTAGTTTACCCATTAGAGTTTTTAATGTCAGTGACTGAATTTTGAAGTTTTTCAGTAACAAACTTCCAGTTGGCAAATTTCCACAGAATTGTGTTCGATTACACACACATTGTGTCTTAATGTAAAATTCTGGAACTGCAGACACAACCACCGATGAAAGGAAAACCATTTGCTTCACCTTTTAAATTATTTCGAAAGATCATACGATAGCGAAAAGATGTTAAAGAAAAGAACCATTAGTATAATAAAAATGAGTAACTGATAGAGATGCATTAGGAAAATTTAGAAATTAGTTTGATCATTTAATAGAGAAAAATAATACTTTACAGTTCTATTTAAGTAGCTGTTACGATTAGTTCAGGAACCACTTTCCCGGCATAAATATTTCTTTTATTATTATTTAACCACAAACTATGCAAAAGGCTTCCAAACAATCGCGTCGTGCACGATGCATATATATCAGGAGGCTCACATACAAGCCTAGGACCAGTGGCTTGTTCTTGTAATCCAGCTCCTTTTGAGGGCTAGACTGTTGGACAGCATGACATTGGGAGTTTTGTCCTCTTGCCCTGGGTCTATGCAATGAATGTCCATCTTTATACATATCTTTTGGATATTAAAATATATCGAGTTCAATGTCTGCAAAACACAAAATCGCTGTGGAATGAATCTTTGTCTTTGAAAAAAAATAGACCAAAAATGCTTGTTTGAGTCGAGAAAGTTTCTGACAAGTAAACTCGTAATATTTCGAAAAAGATACGAGTGTATTCGGTATACTCCATTAATCCCTATTGACAAGAATTCCCAAAAAGCCAATGATTGGTTTGGTTTGTCCCTCTACGGTCATCTTGTGCACACGTGGGCTACATAAACCAGGACCTACAGTTTAACACGGATTCCGAACCATTCAAAAACATCCAAACCACAGCCACTATTCGAACCTGAAGCCTGTGATACCAAAGTCCAGAGTGCCAGCCACTTAGCCACCAGGCCGCACAACAAGCAAAGGAAGATTATTTCTTCAAATACGATGGTAACTGGACAACAAATCGAATTTCGCTCGTACCCATTGTTTCTGGCACTTAAATTGTTTGTTCTACATCTTGCAGATATCCAACAGTGCCATTACACAAATTACTTGAATAATCATTACCTCAGCACACACAACAGATACATTTGATCTAAATGAAACAAAATAAATAGAATTAACAAAGAACAGCATGACTGCACACGGGGTCCATTTAAATAAATTGAAAATGTTGCCTCAAGAATGCTCTCGCAGCACGCTACTGAAAAAAAGATGCTCGCATGGGAATGAAAAGCGGTTATTTTCAGATCGAAGTGAAGGAATGGAAAATGACTTCCTTAAAGATTCCCTTTCTTCCAAGAGAATGGAAGGAACAATTCAGAAATGCGAGGCTTCTGAATCGTTCAGAACGTTCATGGAGAGGGCAGCATTTATTTTATTATTGTAAATTAGTATACACTTTTCGACACACTTGGCTGCAGTTTACCTTCTCAAGGAAATGAACCTTTTATTCTCAAACTGGTATTGATTTTGCTGAGGAGAATGAATTTTCCTTTTAAGATACCTAATTAACGTTCCCTGTATTAATTATATGCATACTGTTAATTAATGATAGACTTTTAATTTGTTATTTTCTTAAATTTCGAAAATGTATCAATAAAAATATTGAGCCAATTAAGAGTTCATTAAATAACTTAACCAGAAATTAATCTGACTACTCTAATCTTCTTAAAGTTAAACATGCTTTGTTGTTGTTCTAATGCAGTTGGCAATACAGACGGTTAATCTTTATGCCATAAGCAAGGGCTGCACCGCTGTTACTCATTTAGCACTACCCAGGGGGCACGTGTAGCTTGAAGATAAGCTACGGACGCGAGTAAAACTACCCCCTCCCACACACACACAATACTCTATAACCCTATTAGACCGGGACCGACGGTTTAAAGTGGATTCTGAACAATTACAAACATTCATGGCACCGTCAGGACTACATACTTATTTTTTTTTTTTTTATGAAAATCAATTCGATTTTAATTTCACATATGAAAAAAAAAAAAACATTTCATTTTAAAGCTAAAACCATTATAATCTACTGCAGTTATATTACAGTTAAATATTACGAAATAAAATACTTGCTAAAAATGAAATTCTAAAAAAGAATTTTTTTAGAGTGTCATTTTTAGCAATTAAATAAATTCATCCCTTTGGAAATAAATTTTGATGAATAAAGGTATTATGACATGCTTTTTCAAAGATAATCAACTAGACCCGTTTTACAATCCATATTTTGTTTTGACTTCTAATATCATGGAAAACATTAAAATTCTCCATATTAATCAAATCTCTTGATACCTATTTGAAAAACTAAAAACAAATATTTAGATCTCCCCATGACATTGTTAACCTGTTAAAACACTATGCAGATTTCCTTCATAAGAAGTTTGAACTTTAAATAAGCTATAAAAAGTATAAATACTATTTATACATTTCAGAAGTTATTTATACGTGTTATACTTAGATAAATATCATTGCAATATCAGCTATTGCATTGGCTTCGTTTTTAGAATTTAGTAGAACATTTTTTTTTTTTTTTTTTTTTTTGAATTGCAATACTTTTTCAACTGCGTCAAAGCCACACACCTTAAACATTACGACCATCATTAAATGAGAATATTTGCAAAATGAACGTTCCAGTTTAGTTCCGTTTTAACATTTTATCCTTGTGAAACAATGTTTTTACACGGTTAGGTACTAAAAGTTTAAATACACGGATGATTGAATTATAAAGACACCAAATAATCTCAGTTTTACACGCAAAAACTGTCGACATGTTGCAATTATGAGCAATCTGCATTTTGAATATTATCAGAATGCACTAGCATTTTAAAATAAGCAAATCAATCAGTCTGATTGTTTGATAGATCGGTTGATTGATCAAATCAATCAAACAACACAGGCAAATGTATTCCTACGATGCGACTTGGCATTCAACGAGTCGAGAATTGTAGGTAGAAATAGCATTTATCCGAACGAATGCTTTGGATCGCCTTGAAATTTGACATTTGTAATGATGACGAAATAAACTTCGTAACGCATTTGATTGGTTATTGTTTATAAAAACATTTACCTTAGTTATAAAAAAAAAAAATATATACTACTTCTTTACTATTTTAGAACAGAAAGTAGTATATATTGTTATAATTAAGATAAATGTTTTAAAAATGCAATATATACTACTTTTTTTACTATTTTAGAACCTGCCCGACTCGTGGCTCAAGGGTAACGAGCGCATCAGCATTAGGGCTGAAGTTCAATCCGCTGGCGGCTTTGTTGTAGACACTGTTTCGAAAAACACTCGATGACGTTTGTGATGTTCAGCCTCTTGCCTCGTGAATCAGACTATCTAGAGGGAGTTGTTTGGGTTTTATCCCATACGAGACGTAAATGCACGATAATTCCCCTAAAAGCCCACCCGGAAGGCACTGCTCTCCTTCAACGACTCATAACTAAGTCAGACTTCTACCTACGTGTCCTCCATCACAACAGAAGCTCCCTTCTTTCCTGCGAGAAAATGGGTTCTTGGACTTGGCATCCACTTGGTCGACAGCAACATAGTTGCCGACCTAGGTCTTGGTATAAGAATCGACCAAGTGGAATAAGAAACAACATTTCAGAACTTAACCATTTCTGGGTACTTTGTTTTCAATACGAAATGGCACAACGTGCACTTCATTATTGTATCATACAGTGGTTACAGTACCGTCAATGATGCTCCCACATATAGATCCATTCTAGTCCAGTTACTCATAATTAAATGATTAAATTAGACGAGTACTTAAAATTAAGTACTCGTCTGTTTCTTGATTTATTTCTATTTACGGTAATTTAAATCATTTTCATTCCAATGCATTTGTGACTAAGTTGACTAAAAATGCATTTAAAATTGAATAGCTAATTAAAATAAAATTAGCTAACTGGCCACTTTAAGATGTTTTCGACCCAGTGATACCATAAATCAGCAACAATTGTGTTGTCACATGTAACACCTCAATAACGAGCCAATTAAGCGATGGGTAAAACAACCACTCCTTTTCGAAGAACAACAGAACGGCCATAATTCTTCGCCCACGCACTTCAACTGTACAACATTGGAACAACGATGAAATCGAAAGTGCCACGGAAATGTGGAACAAGCTCCAATTTCCGATTAGACATCCCATCACGTCATCCCATTCCACACTCCCCCTTCACCAAAGAAAGGCACTTTTTGCGGGATTCTTCCTCGTTCGTCGGCCACCCAAACAATGGAGCCGGCCTTGGCACTAAAAGCCTCCTGTCATCAGGATGGTTTACGCTGCACGCCTGTCAACTGCAGGTGTGAAGAATGGCTAGAGTGTCATTGTCATCCGAGAGAAAGGGAGGGAAAGAATGTTGGTCGCTAACATGGGATTTTGCATTTGCAGCAATATTAGAATTAAATCAAATCTAAATGTGAAAAAAAAAAAAATCTGATTTATACATTAAAATGGGAGGGACCTGATGGCCGAAGGGCTAGCGCTCTGGTGCTCGGCACCACAGGTCTCGGATTCGAGTCCCGGCGATGCCGTGGATGTTTGTAGTGGTTCGGAATCCACTTTAAATCGTAGGTCCCGATCTAACATGACCGCAAAGTGTTGCAGGGGGAGTGTTACTCCGCGTACGTGGCTTATCTTCAAGTTACACGCACCTCCTGGGTAGCAATAAGTGATTAATGTCGGTGTCTTGTCTTAAGGCATAAAAAGACAATTGTCTAAGTGATTGCCAGCTGCATTAGAACAACAACAACAACAACAAACATTGAAATGGTTAATAGAGTGGTACTTTGGTATACGTCCTCAATCAGTTCCAGATCCCACACGAAACTGGTTTGATTTGTCGTTCTTCAATCATTTTGTGCCCATGAGGGCTAAACAGACCGGACCTACAGTTGAACTTGGATTTTTAACCACTCACAAACATCCCTGCCACCGCCAGGATTCGAGCCTGAAGCCTGTGGTACCAAAGGTCTGGGCGCTAGCCAATTGGCCATTAGGCCGCACACACACACCAAACTCGGGCACATACCAAGTTAATAATTTTCATATGAAATAATGGGAAAATGACTGTTCCGTTTCTATGGAAAAAATGTATTGTTCACATGTTCTGCATGGAGGGAGGTTGAATTAAACATTAATTAATACTTAAATACACAAAGATGAAATGCATACATAATTAAATTCGGTAAAATTTCATTTCTCTTTTCTGCTTCTTTCTCACTTGGAATTCTCACGGTGATTGGACAGATTTTTAGTAAATGTCAAATTGGGTGATCCTCAATAAACTTCGCCTGCTCAGGATGTTCCAAAAAGGTCACATTGCCAGTTCACTCTAGACCAGGGTGGCCAACCCGTGGTCCACGGGTCGCATACGAGGGGCCGAGAGATGTATCACACTTTTACAAAATATATTTTTATAATGGCCAAAGTAGTGGAAACCAATGTAATAAAAAAAATACATTATGTGTGCATCCATATGACCCAATTTGAGAAATGTGACGCAAAAAGTTGTTAGTGCTTTTGGTTCAACTTACATCCGCCAACTTACATCCATTTTCCTTCTAAAATGAAATTGACACAACACAAAATACGCTCAAACATAACGGACGCTCACCTGCAACACCCGTTACGATGTGCAAATACCCAAATGGTGATCGAATTGCGAAAGCTAAGTGAAAGAGTAGAGAAAAAATATCTCACTACTAAAATAAATATTTAATGATTTGATTTATTTCATTTATATTTTCTTTTAGTGTTAATATTCTTTACAATGGGCATTTAGTATCATCATCATCATCATATGATATATTCATACATATCACATGACAATAATATATATGAATATGAAACTGGACAATATGGACTCATGGTTATGAATATGGTTTTTAGTTATGAGTTAGCAGAATATAATTTAATTATTCTACGAACTCGTGATGCGCGCGGATTTTAGGACATCTAATATAGATTCTATGTTTCACTTTTAAGTGACCTCAGTGACGCAGTGAAATAAATATTTTTAATGATTTCATTTTTATTTCGTTTATATTTGCATATTTTTTATATTTTATTTTTAGTGCTCTATATTTCTTTACAGTGTGCTTTTAGTATCATTATTATCCCATTGTCTATGTTTACAAGTAAGAATAATAGTAAATACAAAAATAACTTATGTTTCAATTTTTCACTCCAAAAATAACGTCTACAAGGGGTCCAAATCTAATAGGGGGAATATATAATTTCATATGCGGTCCGTGGAGTTAGGATGCATCTCCAAAGTGGCCCACAAGGTCATTTGGGTTGGCCACACCTGATCTAGATAATGTTATAATTTATTCGGGTTCTTTGGGATGGTACTTCTCTGCAAAATGTTCACATCCACTCAATTAGCAAAGAATTTGACGCACGTGAATCGTATTCCACATAGGAAACCAAATAAATATTTATCGTTCAAATAGGACGTATATTAAAAGGAATTCAATCTAAAGCGGACTTATACCAAATTACCAATGAAAGAGAAATGAATCCTTCAGAATTCGTTTTTAATACTTAAATTTAAATATGGTCTGGTTTGGTTTGTCGCTCTACGGTCATCTTGTGCACACTTTGGTCTAAACAGACCGGGACCTACAGTTTAAAGTGGATTCTGAACCACTGACAAACATCCATGAAATTTAAATACAGAGCTTGTGTTAACGAATAGATTTGGTTTGTTGTTCTATGGTCAATTTGTGTGCACACTTTATACTAATTAGACCGGGACCTGCAGTTTAAGGTGGATTCCGAATCACTAACAAACACCCATGCCGTCAAAATTCAAACCTGAAGCCTGTGGTACCAAAGGCCAGAGCACTTGACAATTGATCATCCGGCCGCTGTTAACGAAAAGGAGAAACACGATTTATATGAGCGTTTATTCAAATTCATACCAATATATTGCTTTGTTGCCATGAAAACTATTCATCTTTGCAATCTACCTTTCCTTAGCAAGAGATAAATTCTGCCGAATGGCCCTTCCCCTGGACTGTTTTCATTATTAAATATAACAGCTTTGTTCATTTATTAATTTTTTTTTATATCCACCTTAAACCGTAGGTCCCGGTCTAACAAGATCGTAGATCGTTGCGGAGGTAGTGTAGCTCCGCGTCCGTAGCCTATCTTCAAGCTACACGAACCCTCTGGATAGTGCTAAATGAGTAACGTGGGTGCAGCCCTTGCATGGCGTAAAAGATAACTATCTAAGTATTGGCCAGCTGCATTAGAAAAAAAAATTAGTAAAATATAAATAGGGCTTTTTTAAACACAAAATAAAGGATTCTTAATATTTTTTGATTTAGAGCTAGCAATTAAATGATTTGTAAGGTAAAATGCAACATTAACTAAAAATTAATAATTCCATTCGTCCTACAGGGTGCTTTTTGAATTTTTTTCTATCGAATTGCACATTCCCACATAAATGCACTGTGGTGAAAGAAATCCGCTTTTTAGATTTTTAACTTTAGAATCAGGCATTACAAAAATCACACAAAAAATTTATAGGCCACGAATTACAAAATTTTTTTAACGCATCGTTTATTCCAGATACTTTGTCGATTTAGAAATCATGTACACGATCCAAAAACCATTTCTTCGTCGTATATCAATATAATTGTCTTACAAGAATAAAAAATTATCTACATTTTTACTAACAGGGAAAAGAAGGGTCTCCTCAAAGTATGGGTGCTACTCTACCGGCGAGCGTAAAGTGAGAAATTCGATTATGACAACATGCCTTTATACTTATAATTATTTAACAGAAATAGTCGCATAGTTATTGTATTTCTGTCGTATGCAAATGAAAAAAATCATTAAATAGATTATAGTAATTTTCTCAAAGAATCACCCGATCTCACGTGCAAAATTAAGTCGAAACGAAGAGTCAGAATTTATAGATTGTGTATTAAACAAATTCATTTTAAACGATATATAGCAACTAGTATAAAAAATAAAAATATATAAATATTTTAAAAATATATCAAAACATTAAACTCATTTCTCCAGAGGATGCCAATTTTATAATTAAGAATAATTGAATCAAGGCTTTAAATTAAGACATTTGTGAAATATTTTTCTTAAACGAAAGTTGTGTTGAGAATAAATGCACTTTAGTTTGAAAACACCGATTTAGGAGCCACTCTTAACAGTTATAAATTTGTTCTCTATGTAATGAAATTAAAAAAAAAAAAATTCAAAGATTACTTATACTATCCATATTAAATATCTTCCAAGAAGATGTTTTAACATGTATAACATTTGAAATCGTTCAAAAAGAACTAAAATATCGAAATATCTTATCGAAATAAAATATCGAATATATCTCAGATCGAAAACACTTCACACTATCTAAAAAAATTCAAAAATTTATATACGTTTAGGAAAGAAATATTTTATTCTTCTGCACAAAAACGTAAACTGTATATTTTATTCTTTTTTTTTTTTTTTTTAATTGAATCCACTTTAAACCGTAGATCCCGGTCTAATAGGGCTGTAGACATTTGTGGGGGTAGTGTTACTCACATCCGTAGCCTGTCTTCAAGCTACACGTGCCCCCCTGGGTGTGCTAAATGAGTAACAGCAGTGCAGTCCTTGCTTACGGCATAAAGATGAACTGTCTCTGTATTGTCAGCTGCATTAGAATGGCAACAACTTTTTTAAATTTAGATATTACATTTGAAAAACCAAATTTAAAATAAATTTCTAAATATTAAAAAGAAGTAGTTAACATTGAATAATAATTTTGAAATAATTATATAATGGAATATTCAACACACTTATTAGAACAATGGCGAAATTTTTTAAAAAATTAAGTTTAGATTTCAACATCAACATAACACGCTCGCATAAGGACTGGATAAGAAACGAGTGTTTATTAAAACACTCTTTTAATAAACACTCGAGAATACAAATTAGCTCCAACATTCTCTCTCGAACGCACAGGCTTTCAAAACAATAAAACTCGGTTAGCGTTGCGTATTTCTTATTTACAAAACTGATGACAATCGTTACCTTGGCCGAGGTCACGACGTTTGGGTATCATGTAATACGTTTCATCATCGCAGTCCTAATGGCAATTGAAGAATGAACTCTAAGAATGGTCAAGGACAGGCCGAGATGCCACTCGAAAGTTCATTTCGTTTACGAAACTGTAAGCATTTTCGAGATTTAACAACAACGACTGAAAAAAAATTGCGAAATTTAATTGAAGAACTGCTTTTGCTTCTCATGCACCAATTCACTGCTTGTACAATTTTCAATTGTGTTTACAAATGATTATAAACAAGTAATATAAAAAAATTTTAAAATATTATTTATGCTTTATAATTTTTATTTAAAGTCAATTCTATTTTTTTTCCCCATATTGCAGAGAGTCCTTTATAAATAATTTTCATTCATTAAGTTAGAAAAAATTCACACACTCTTTCCATCTCAAAGCAAATTAAAAGCTTTCATCTTTAATCAAAATTATAAAATCTGATATCAAGCTAATCTAAAAACAAAAAACATGTTTACCGACTAACGCCAAAACATGTTTTTAGCTTTAAGACTACATTATGCTAATTGTTGTATAATGTATCTGATTGCAATATAACAAATATAAAAAAAAAAAATTTTTAATCAATTCCTACTTTTTTTTTCAAGTTAGAAAAAATTGTCTCACAAATTTTCCTTCTCTCTCTCATTTATTCACATATTTCATTTTCTATTTTGTTCCGTCCTGTACTCAGACAAGAACCCAGAATGAAAAAAGAATCTGAAAAAGAAATTTTTTTCTAGCGATCTACACGCTTCGCCACTGACGGTATTGATTTCTAAATTTATATCCTGCTAAATATCTTATAAAAGAGAAATTTTTCTTCTAACTGAAACTAAAACTAAAATTAAATTTAATGAATGAATTAATTGAAAAAACTGTATTCACATCCAGTGTCATCCACTACAAGTTTAAAAAAATGTATTTGAATTTGAAAGGATGAATAAAAAAGTATTTTATGAACGATTGAAAATGTGAACAAGATATATAAATATATATATATATAGGAGAGTGTGAACTAATAGTAGGAATTGAAAAAAATTGTGAAATTTAATTGAAAAACCTTTTTTCTTCTCATTCTCCAAAATTCACTGCATACACAATTTTCGATTGTGTATACAAATGATTATGAAAAATAATTAAATTATCATAAGTTTAAATAAAAATATTATTTTACCACTTTGTTTTATGTCAGGCAATTGCGTGCGATGCATTAAGAATGAACTTTAAAATTTGTTAAAATAGACTTCTTGAATTTATTTTGGCTTTTTTTCGAAAACATAATTTTGTTGACATGGATTATCAATAAGAGAACATATAGCATGAATAGGAAGGGTCAATATCCTGTGATGAGCCTGAAAATATGCAGCAGGGCAGATAGTGCAATAAACTCCACGCGATATCTGAAATATTAACCAGCACTTTTGTAAATGTTTCATTTTGTTGGTGTTCCCATTTAATTATTCCCGTCAATAATGTACCTGGACTCGGGTCTATGTTTGCAAAAAATCATTATTGGAAAAATAAGCAAACATCTACATAAAAAGAATTAGCATTAAGTAATTTATATTAATTTAAATAAGTTTTTCCATAAAAATGTATTGAAAAAAAATATGTCGATTATGTTGAAAAAAATAAATACATTTTGTAATATCTAAAAAAATCACTTAACTAATATAGACAAAAAGAAAACGAAAGATAACATTTTAAGCCAAATTCTTTACGGGAATCAATTCATAAAATTTGAAAATAAGTGGCTGTCAGAGAAGCATAAAAATAGTTTTGTTTGCCTTAGTCAAAATTTACATGCAAGTAAATCAACAATTTACTAATAAGAGATTAAATAAGAGGCTACTTAACGAGCCTTTTCCTAGAGTAATTTCTGCAAAGATTTGGATTTTGCTTGGCTAAATGAAAATTAAACAGCCCAGAAATGGATGCTTTTTAATATTTTAACATCCAGTTTATTAAAACGGGGGCTATGTTTAATTCTTTTTACCATTTTATAGCAAGAAATATTTTATAGTACGTTTTATAGTTTACTTCAGTATAAGATTAATTTTTGAGAGACAAGATTAATCCAGGACACTATTTCGACATAAAATATTCAGTCACTTATGGGATATTTAAGGTAACGAATCATTATCAATTTTTAAATTATGGCATCAGACAAACTTGTTTGCGAAATTTTATTAATCTTTATGGGAAAAAAAACGTTACCCTTCGAACGATACTAATCTGCAAAAAAAAATTTTCTAATTTCCTGTAAGTTAACGTTGGAAGTTTTTTTTTTTTTTTTTTTTTTTCATTTAAAAAAATACTGTGTATGCATCTCTATGCATAAGTAGGTTCATCTCAAATTCTTATACTGATATTTACGACATTTCAAAGACCACACAATTCCATAGCTCCCTCTTTCTAAATGGGATCGCTCATTTCAAATTTTCTTTCTCACCTAGAAGGCGCTCTCCCAGCGAAGCATAGCGAAAGAATTTCCGAATAACAGATGCTGATTTAAAGTTTCTTTTTTTCAATTTATTGAATGAATTTCTTATATAAAAAAAAATACACCCCATCGGTCTGCTAAGCAGATAGTCTTATGATTTGCAATTTTCCAATTCGGTTGAACAGTTTCGTGATGTCATGTTTAAAATTTATGGATGCACAACCTACTTTTAAATGCCACGTGAAAGTGAAAGATTAAAACGGGAAATGCAATGCTTTCAAACTGTGTGAGACATTCTGTAGGATCAAGTCTCACACACATTCTCTATTGATTTGATATATTTAGTATACAATATGAATAAAAATATAATTAAACTATTTTTATAGCAAAATTATAATGTTTGACTATCAATTTATAAAATTTTATAATTAATCTTCCTTATTTTTTTAGGGAGAGGAGAAAATTGCCTTAAAGGTTTAATTTTTTTCTATCAGTAGCAAGCAGGCTTTATGTTAACAACTTCGATAATTGGTTATCAAGTTATATTTTATATTAAGTTTAATTCAATTTTTATCTGCATGTTATTAAGAACTTCATGAGTCCATACTTTCTGACGCATCCATGCTGTTCTCTCTCAAAAGAAAAACAGTCTGTTTTACATGTAATTTTCGCATTTCTTTGAACAAACGTATGGAATAATTAAAATTAATTTCATTCATGATATCATTACACAATCACTCACATCAGTACAATTTCTATTCTTTTATGCATCTTATATTAAAAACGCAGTAACGAATAACTGACATCTTAAAAATTAAAATAATGTAATATATTTTAATCAGACGATATATTTTAAGATACATTTCCTTTTAAAAATCTCTGTTGAAAAGCAATATACAAAAAAAACATGATATATAGTCTGAATATACTTATACAATTTAAATTATTAAAACCTTCGCTACCTATTAATCCTGCACATAGTTCAATCATGTCAGTTGCTTGTATACAGTTGAAATTGATTTCCTGTCAATTTAGAGATGCGAGTCTTTATTCGTGTACAGCATGAATGCGTGTGTTTCCAATTGTCAATGTGAACGTCACTTTTCCATTCGAGATGCCTTTCCATTCAGGACACCAGATACTTTCTTGGAAAGAACAGATGTGCGTTTTATTATGCTCGAGAGTTTTCCCTTTGCTGTTTTGCATTATTTTTATGCAACAAATGAGTGTTTTTGTAGAAAAAGGTGCATTCTGCTTTCAACTTGGGATACATCATAGGGACACATCTATTAAATCACTAAATAAATAACTTAAGGATTACAATTCGAAGGCAATTTAATTGTCTCTTATAGTTTAACTGAGACCCTAAATCTGAAACAGTTGTACAATTGACCTTGAAATCCTCTTAATGAACCTGTCCCCTGTCATCTCAAGGCAGCGTAACGCAGAAAATGTGAAGACGACGCGAGTCCGATTCTCACAGAAGGCGAGCCATTCTGTCGCTATTTTAAAAAATCGTGAAAGTTGTTATAAGCACAATAACCGAGTATTCAGTACCGACTGGAATTGCTCGAGAAGGTTTTCCATCTGCAGTCAGGCCAACACAGTTCACTGCATGCCAGCACCGAATTTCCTTTCATGACATCTTTTAAGTAATACTTTGCGAATGGTTTTTGATGCGAGGGATGACTCCTGAAGAAAAACTTTATTAAAAAGACCTTTTAACTTGTATGATAAACGAGAAATAAAAAAGTATACCAATGAAATATTTATAAGCATCCCCACCCAAAATTAGGAGTTTATAAAGATTACCTGGATCATAAGTAAAATATTGGAATAAATGTTTCGTCATTGTTTGAAAATAATCTGAAAACAGTTTCAAAAAAATTTTTCATCTCGTAAGATACAGAATCGTGAATCATTTGACAATGCATTCCAGTACCAAGAAGGATCAGAAAATTGAAGAACAGATTAGATCGACATTAAACATAGAAAAACATTTTTCGATTCATATCATACGAAATGTTTTTAAACATATTCAGAGTTATATTTCCTTCATAATGTGTAAAAAGAAAGTTGAAAATAAATTGAATTTGTTAAAATGCTTATAAATTTAATTCTGTATACCTCTCTAAATAAAATTAAAGTCCCGTACACGTACATGAGTGAGTTTATTATATAAATAGAACTAAAATATTTTTACGAAATATCAATTTTTAACGCCAATTTTCTGGCAACTCATTTTGTCTAAAAATAATCGTTAACTTAAATAAAGTGGGAAATTCAAAGTAATTCTCTCAACTTTGAAAAATTATAATAAGGATGAATCGATGTGTAAAGATAAAAAAAAATAAATCCGCGCTCCATTCATGATGATTGAGTTCATGATCATAATCCGTTGTGGTGAGGAAAACGAAGAAAGTTCAATCCTAAATGGATGCGTTAAAGTTCTACGATTTTTAAAAGCTTATCTTTCACATATTTTCCGTAATGTATTCACTGGCCTCATTTCTTACTTTCGAAATGACGAAATAAAATTTCGTTTCTTTTGTATTTCTAAGAATTTTTTTTCCGAATTCACAGAACAATTCAAAGTTCATTTTTCAACACCATTTACATGAGCGCTATCGAAGTCCATTAATAACTGTCGAACACATTCTTTGACACATGGGCATTCGAAATCAAAATGGCGTGTTTCAAGGCAACACAGTCGTGTAAGATGATGTATGAGCCATTTGTCATGCATGTCAAAACACGAGGACAAAAGATCCTCCCACATTAGGGCATTGAAAATCAGTGTAAGCATTGCGATAAACGAACTTCCTTTTGAAGGAGTCGAGGTTTCTATTGAACTATCAAATGAGATTCTTCGTATTTTAATTTAAACAAACAGCGGGCGTCTGCTATTAATGTTCGAAAAACAGTTTTAAAAGACTCATTTTAATCCAATCAGATCACTTAAATTGAGAAAATTATAGAAAGAGTAAATCAATATTAAATTTTAAGTTATCAAGAGTTAATTACTCTTATAAAACTAAATTTGAATTAAAAAGCAAATAAAAAACCGTAGGCCGAGCAAAAAAAAAAAAAAAAAAAAATTAATGTATTGCATATTGATAAAATTACCCATTATTTTAATCTCTAATGGCCTTGAATATGTAATGAAATGAAAGTAAAATTAGTTTGTTTCAATATTTGCATTTCTTTCGTTCATTTCTACCGTCTCTAAAAGAATTAAGGAGTATAAAGAAGACGAACGGTAAAATTAAAGATGCAAAATCCTTAAAAAGCATACTGAAGTTACCAACTATTTCAGAATAAGATTTTTTTTTTTTTTTTACCGAAAAAAAAAATTCTACTTTTATATATACAGCCTTAGAATGGATTGCAGGGTAACATTCCGTAAAAATTCAAGCAATTGCCAACACTTAGAGCTGTCTTGACACATAGTTCTGTGAACAAATGTTCAGAATGTTTACCGATATTACATATCCGAAACCAATCTATTTATAACATCAAAAAGAAATATAAGTTTCATTAATTTTTTTTAGATTATGAGGTCAGATTTCCCAATCATCATTTTTACAATAATGAGCTCTAAATAGCACAGGCTTATAAACATTAAAAAATCTTTTTTTTTTTTTTTTTTTTTTTCAAGAGTAAGAGCATTTAAAAAGCTACATGCCCTTTGAGGGCATTTCTATTAAGTAGGAAAAGTTGTCGTCTTCTGTCTTAATGATTCCATCCCACCTTGCATGACTTAAGAAATTAATTATCAATGCGATCATTACCGTATTGAAATGTATGCAACAGATCGAACCCCAACCGCATGCATTAAAAAAGAACACGATTGTCTGCTTCAAAAATGAGAACGCTTCGAAAACTCTACTTTTAAAAAAATAAATAAATAAAATATGTCGAAAGATCGTTTCCTGATGGATCCCTTCATTGGCTTTGTTAATTTGAGAAGAAAAAAAATATAGATTTAATTTTGATCTTTTAAGCAAGTACACTTAGACGTTTGATGAAAACTTCAAACGTTTTTAAAACTGAAACTTTTTTTAGAATGTGTGACAAAGATTTGATTTGGAATTTTAATCTCAGAAAATAGAGCAAAAGAAAAGTTTGTAAATGTTTTAAACAGTAAAACATAACTCCTTCTCTAATGAGTCATTTATAATTATAGACAAATGTATGAATAATATAGATTTTTAAACAGTTATTTAAATTAAATGCATAAAATTTACAAATTATTACAGTTAATTTTTTTTTAACAAATGTTGACGAATGGAATACGACCACCATTTTTTGTAAAACAGAAAAATTCAATTTTTCAAAATTTTTAATTAAAATTTTTCTTTAGAAAGCTAAACATCTTACTGTAGTTTCTCAAAAATATTGTCATGTTTTCCTTGTTTTTGATGAAGTAACATTTCATGCGCAACTGCATGTTTATGATAAATGTCACTCGAAATTCGCATTGTATGCCTTTTATTATGCCTATTGTGTGAATGATGATACTTAAAAGAAATATAATGAAGTGATTTTTAAAGAAAAAGGATCGACAAAGAACTGGGCAGAGAAACCTATAGTTACACTCACTTTTACTACACCGTAAAAGAGCTTTGCTTAAAAAAATTCAATTTTCAGGTTTCGGGTTCAAGTCCCGGCGGTGCCATGGCTGTTTGTAGTTGTTTCGGAATCCACTTTAAACGGTAGGTCCCGGTCTAACAGGATCGTAGAACGTTGCGGGGGCATTGTTACTCCGTGTCCGTGGCTTATCTTCAATGGAAAATTATGCTGGAAAATTATATTGTTATACAATCATAAAATTTTGTTTTGCGACTGAATAACAAACTATAAGCAACTGTATAACTACGCATTTTAATCATTTGCTTCTTTAATTGTAATTTTCTAATGACCTGTTCAATATCAGATACACCATGGAAAATAAATCCTCTGAAATTGATTCCACAAAGAATAAAATTATCACTTGTCAATGAATATCTTCACTTTTACTTCAGATCCACCGAAATTATTCGTTAAAAAGGCGAATACTAATTATATATTGAATAAAATATTTCAAACAATTTTTAAAAAAAATCTACATATCTATATATATTATTTATCGAAACATTCATACTACTCTATTACAGACATTATAGAAGACTTCTTTTATTAAATTAAAGCATCTTTCAAGCTCTTGAAATGTATAAAAATAATTCAAATAATGTGAATAAAAAAGATATATTTTCTTCAGTATGAATAAAAATGCGTTTTTCACTCAAAGACCGTCCAGAAATTTTAATAATCCAAATATTAGTTGAAGATAATCCCCATTTTAATATAAGATTCAATCAATACCGCCTCCCGCACATTTGTACAAAATTGGAGAACAAAACAATTCATTGAAGCTTTTATTAAAAAATATCGATAAACAAGTATATAAAAAAAAAAATCTTTAAGTAAAATTTTCATTCATTTTTTTAAGTTTATCTGGCGCCCTCTATGGGTAGACACATGCAACTTAAATCTTAAAAAACTAAAATTAATGAATTAAATTGAATGAATGAATTAATATTTGTTCAAGTGTCATCCCCTACAAATTCAAAAAAAAAAAAAAAAAAAATGTATTTGAACTTGAGTGGATGAATAAAAAGTATTTTATGAATGATTGAACATTTGAACGAGATATATAGAGGGAGAGTGTGAGCTAATAGAAGTAATTGAATTATAAATATTTTAAGTTTATAAGAATGCATGAAAGCAATATCTTTATTAAAATAGATTTATATTTATATCCTCAATATTAGCTGTTCGCACTGCAACAGTTTATACCTCCATTTCCTCCACCTGGATAATAACTAACTGAGCGATATAAATACTTTGCAACATTTACAAACCTGCGTATAAAAATTTCACAAATCTGTGTAAAGAGAAAACAACGCAACAAAAGGAAATACAGGAAATATCCGATGTTGTACAATAAGAAAGCAGTTGCAATCACAGTCAAAATTTTGTCGCAATATTTCCACATTGCATTATTTAAACGGAAATAAATATTGAATTACGGGCATGAATTCCTTTTCTTAAACGAATCATCAGATTGTTATGTATTTATTGAAATAAAATTTAGATTTAAAAAAGATGAAATATTCACTAGAAGAGATACAAAAGAAATATATATAACTTTTAGAATGACAGAAGAAAACGAAAATCCTTTTTGGAGAAAAAAAAATGTGTTTCTCGATTTACTGACCCTAAAGCCAAGATTCATCATCGGCGTAACAGCCCCATGGTGGGCCAAGGCTGTCTGCCGACTACCCAACGCTCTACAGTCATATTAGACTGGGATCTAAGGTTTAAAGTAGATTTCGAACCACTACTAACATCCGTGGCCCCGTCGGTACTAGAACGAGCGACAGTAACTCGGTTATCAAGTCCCAAAGTCAAGATTACTTTCATTCAATTAAATTGAAATCCTGCACGTTTTCGAAAAGTTTCGAAAAGTATATTTTCTTTTCCATTTATGAGTTATATTTTGATTTATGTATAACCAAATAAAATATTTAAAATAGGGTTAGTTAAAATTAACCTCGTCATTTAAGAAAATGTGTAGTTACTAAAGTAATTGCAATGGCTAAGAAATATTTAAAAAAAAAAATAAACGCCTTGAATATATTAAAGAATTTATTACAGATAAATGGATGAATTCGATCTGAGATGCTCAGACTGGGTTTCAGACCATCTTGGCAAGCGTTCCGTTACAGTTATAAGTGGACTAATAGATTGAATATGATTCAAAAGAGCCTGCTATTAGTATGCGCCGGCATAACGATAATACTGATTTCATGTGGAAGTCCAAGCTTATGTGAATATGAGCTTTAAAAATATAATTTTTTTTTACAAAGTAAACTTTAGAGTATTTATCGCTTATAAATAACTGTCTTAAAAAGCAATACAAAAACTTGGTGCCCTGTATCATAGCTTGTAGGTGCCAAAATCATTTATTTTTTTTTTTTTTTTGTATATAGAACTGAAATAAAAACATCTCTTGTAAAGTCTATTCATACAACAGAATTTAACATATTGCAATTAAAATGGTCAACTCCTCTACGTCATTAACATTCAATATTTAATGAAATTATGCATCTGTATAAGTATTTTGAATTTAAATTAACAATTAAATGAATATAGAAATTAAATATATTTCGTAGAAACTTTAAATTCTAGTGATGTCTTTTTTTGATGAAAATTAGTAACTTTATATGTTGTAACCATATCAAGGTTATAAGAACAGATAAGGTTGAGGATTCCGCATTACACATCTATTCTGCTTTCACACTGAAAATATTTCCTGACAGTTTTGTGGCAAAACTAAAAACACTCAATTTTCTGTAAAATACTACACCCCCATATACCAACACACTCGTGTTTCACCTTAAAAAGGTGTCGGTTTAACGAGGTTTTCTATGAAAACCTCGTTAAACCGACACCTTTAATGGGAGAAGATTATATGAAAGTGGAAGTTTAGAAAAGGTCATGCTTACATACAACATACAATTAAAAAACCAAATTCTATTTTAAATAAACATAAAAACACATTAATGTATATAAGAAATATGGGTCTGATGGCCGAGTGGCTAGCACTGTGGCACTCGGTACCACAGGTATCGAGTTCGAATCCCGGCTGTGCCATAGATTTTTGTAGTCGTTTCGGAATCCACTTTAAGCCATAGGTCCCGGTCCTAATACGGACCGGGACATATGGTTATGGGAGTAATGTTAGTCGCGTTCTTAGCCTATCTTCAAGCTACACGTGCCCCCTGGGAAGTGCTAAATGAGTAACAATGATGCAACCCTTGCTTATGGCACGAAGATTAACTGTCGGTATTGACAGCTGCATTAGAATATAAAAGTATATAAATATACATGAAGTGACAAAAGTCATGGGATAGCAATATGCAAATTTTCAGATGGCAGTAGCATCGTGTAGAACAGGTATAAATGCGCAGTGCTTTCATTTCTGTTCAAGTTATTCATGTGAAGAGGTTTTGACGTGATGATGACCGCACGACGGGAATTAACAGACTTTGAACGAGGAATGTTAGTTGGAGCTTGACGCATGGGTCATGCCATTTCGGAAATCGTTAGGGAATTCAACATTCCCAGATCCACTGTGTCAAGAGTGTGCCAAGAGTATGAAATTTCAGGCATAACATCCCACCATGGACAGCGCAGTGGTCGACCGCCTGCACTTAACGACCGAGACCGGCGACGTCTGCAAAGAGTCGTAAATTCTAACAGACAAGCAACACTGCGTCAAATAACCGCAGAAATCAATGTGGGACGTACAAGGGACTTGTCTGTTTGAACTGTGCGGAGAAATTTGGCTTTCTTGGGCTATTCCAGCAGAAGACCGACTCGAGTGCCTTTACTGACAGAACGACATCGCTTACAGCGACTCTCGTGGGCACGTGAGCATATCGGTTGGTCCCTAGATGAATGGAAAACCGTGGCCTGGTCCGATGAGTCACGATTTCAGTTGGTAAGAGCTGATGGTAGGGTTCGAGTGTGGCGTAAACCCCACGAAGCCATGCACCCAAACTGTCAGCAAGGCACTGTTCAAGCTGGTGGTGGCTCCGTAATGGTGTGGGCTGTTTTTTCATGGCATGGACTTGGTCCTCTGGTGCGACTGGACCGAACATTGACTGGAAATGCTTATGTCCAGCTACTTGGAGATCACTTGCAGCCATTCATGGACTTCATGTACCCAAACAACGATGGGATTTTTATGGATGACAATGCGCCATGTCACCGGGCCACAACTGTTCGCGATTGGTTTGAAGAACATTCTGGACAATTCCAACGAATGATCTGGCCACCTAGATCGCCCGACATGAATCCCATCAAGCATTTATGGGACATCATCGAGAGGTCTGTTCGTGCCCAAAATCCTGCACCATCAACGCTTTCACAATTATGGACGTCTATCGAGACAGCATGGCTCAATATTCCTGCAGCAGACTTCCAACGACTTGTTGAGTCCATGCCACGTCGAGTTGCTGCACTTCGCCGGGCGAAAGGAGGGCCGACACGATATTAAGAGGTATCCCATGACTTTTGTCACTTCAGTGTATGTTATAATATAATAAATAATATATTAATTTATAACAAGACCAGTATTAACATATGCATCTGAAACAAGTTCACTAACATCAAGAGAAGAGAAAATGTTGGCAATCTTTGACAAAAGAGTTAGTTTTGGTGGTATCCATGACAATGGGCGAAGAAGATACAATTTTGAACTTTACAAACTTTTTAGAGATTTTGACATTGTAAAAATATGTGAAACTGAACAGAATGAGATGGGCCGGTCATCTCACGAGAATGGAAAGTGACACAGCTGCTTTGAGGGTTTTCAATGTAACCCCTTTTGGACAGCGACCCAGGGGAAGACCGAAAAAGAGATGGGTCGACTGTTTAGACCCTGATTTTAATGTTATTAAGATAAAAACTGGAGGACCACGGCCAAGAGAAGAACAGCCTGGCTGGATCTTTTAAAGAAGGCCAAGGTCCACAACGGGTTGTCGAGACAGTTATGATGATGATTATTATATTATAAAGGAAATATAGTTTATAAAAGTTTTTTTTCTTTCTAATGCAGCTGGCAAATAGACCGTGATCTTTTTATGAAATAAGGGCTGCACCGACGTTACTCACTTTGCACTACCCAGGGGGCGCGTGTTAACTTGAAGATAAGCCACGGACGCGGAGTAACAATGCCCCCGTAACGCTCTATGATCGTGTGACAGGGACCTACGGTTTAAAGTGGATTCCGAACCACTACAAAAACCCATGGCAACGCCGGGATTTGAACCCGAAACCTGTGGTACTGAGTGCCAGAGCACTAGCCACTCGGCCATCAGCCCCTCAATCGTACTGAAACGGAAACAAAATGTTGCATGAACATTTGGCAAACAAAGTAAACGAAAAATCTGTACTGTTTTATTATGCTAGTCTGTTCGGGTCTTTTCAATATTTTGTAAATCCAAACAATTGATTTTGGGAAGTAATTTTTATGGATGAAAGCAAAGTATTTTGGCGTACACGAAATGTTGCCTTGTAAATCAAAAATTTACGAAAAGTATGGAGACAGAAGACAAATTGTTTGAAGTTCTTTGGCTTAGAGAATTTACGGGCGCGGAGTAACAATGCCCCCTCAATGCTCTACGATCACATTAGGGACCGGGACCTACGGTTTAAAGTGGATTACGAACCACTACAAACACCCAGGGCAATGCCAGGATTTGAACCCGATAAATGTGGTGTCGAGCGCCAGAGAGAACCACAATATAAAATATATAAATTAATATATTATAAATGAAATATAGTTTATAAAAGCTAAAATAACTACAAATAACTACTTTTTAGAATGAAGCTGAAATTCGATTGTTTCGTTTCAATAGAAATATTAAATGTATACACTGGCTATCTACCATATGAGGGAGACGCTTTCCTAGAACAGGAGTCTCCAAACTACGGCCCGCGGGCCAAATCCGGCTCGCCAGTGTCATCCATCCGGCCCGCGACAGCGAATAGCTTATTGTTGCTGTAATAAGTTGGATAAAAAAAACTGATAATAACTCAGTTTTATTGACTTGATAGATAAAGCTTAATGACAAGCATAATACGCAGAAAATTTAACTTAAGCATAACAACTAACAAATAATTGAAATGAATCCCACTAACATTATAAACTAGTGAATATCCTGCAGTTACCGTTGTTAGTTATCCTGGGGTAAAGAGTATCGCATATGTATGTATATCGATGTTTAGAATGTATATATCCTGAATCAAACGTATGATTTTTATTCTGCAAATCCCTCAGGAACGAAAACGCTAAATTTAAGCGAATTAAACCGCGGGGTATCCACTTGCAAAAAATACCAATGAGATTTATGTTTGCGATTTTTCACTGACAATAGTTTGTAGTTAGCAAGCGTATGCTCTCTCAGAGAGCGTACTCGGCGACTGGTCTAGAAATTATAGATAATGGCAGAAAAATTAGAACGGTTTTGGCCTTTGGTACTTACTGGAGTAAACAGTACGGCCATAAGGCTGGAAAGTTTGTAGACCCCTGGTTTAGACTGATTTTAATGCTATTAACATCGAAAACTGGGGGTCCACGGCCAAGAGGAAAACAGCCTGGCTGGATTTTTTAAAAAAAGGCCAAGGCCCACAACGGCCACTGTCGAGCCAGTTATGATAATGATTATTATATTATAAAGAAAATATAGTTTATAAAAGCTAAAATAACTAAAAATAACGACTTTTTAGAATGAAGCTGAAATTCGATCATTTCAGTCAAAATATTAAATTTATAAACTGGCCATCTATCCTACGAGGGAGACAGTGTCTTAGAATCTTGAATCCCAGTTACCTTGTTAAAAAAAACGATTCCTCCCACCGAAGTTCACGGCTCGACAGAGACGACCTTGCCGAGATCGGATGTGGGTGAAAGGTGTTCCCCCCTCACAAAATACCTGCGTGCACAAGGAGTGTTGACCTGCCAGCTGCCGATTCAAGGTCACCCGGCAACACTTCCTACTGACGTAGGAGCCCGAGTGACGTCGCACTCACCGCACGCACCGGGCCCGAATCGGTTCTACTACATTTTGGTGTAGAATCGATACTTTGTTTCTGGAGAAATGAATTTCTTTTTCTTTTTCAATTCCTTCTATTAGCTCAACCTCTCCCTATATATATCTTGTTCACATTTTCAATCGTTCATAAAACACTTTTAATAATATAATGAACCGCTATTATAACATAATTCTAAAAAAATAGATATAATTCAGATAAAGATTTAAGATTCATAAAATAGAAATTCCTGTCACATTTTGTTTAAATTCAGTGCTGTTCTTTTTTTCAATTCCTTTTATTAGCTCACACTCTCGCTATATATATATCTTGTTCACATTTTCAATCGTTCATAAAATACTTTCTATTTATCCACTCAAGTTCAAATACATTTTTTTAACTGTAGTGGAGGACACTGGATGTTACAGGTTTTTCAAATAGTAATTCATTCATTAAATTTAATTAAGTAATTTTATATTTAAGTTACATGCATCTACCGATAGAGGGCGCCAAATAAACTAAAAAAAAAATGAATGAAAATTATTTATAAAGGACTTTCTGTAATAGAGTGAAAAAAAAAGTAAGAATTGACTTTAAAAACAAGTAAAAAAAAAATTTTTTTTTTTTAATGTCTTGGAGTTTAACATGGATATGCGATTTCATCTTGAAGATACAAGGTACTCATAAAATGAAATAGTATTAGACGTTCTAGGAACAATAACTGAGTAAATTGCATAACTACTTCTAAGCGATCAGTCATATTAGAAATGCAGATAAACTTTCAAAGAATATTTTACAGCCTTTAATCTTATTATCAATATGAAAATATTTTTATAAAATTGTTTTTATTACTATGTTTTTTCAATTCCTACTATTAGTTCACACCCTCCCTGTATATATCTTTTTCAAATTTTCAGTCATTCATAAAATACTTTTTTATTCATCCACTCAAGTTCAGATGCATTTTTTTTTAAACTTGTAGTGGATGACACTGGCTGTTAATGCAGTTTCTTTCAAATATTCATTCAATCATTAAATTTAAT
This sequence comes from Caerostris extrusa, assembly GCA_021605095.1. NCBI lineage: Eukaryota > Metazoa > Arthropoda > Arachnida > Araneae > Araneidae > Caerostris > Caerostris extrusa. The sequence goes on from BPLR01003907.1 coordinate 48,388, forward strand.
TAAGTAATTCATCTAGTCATCATTAAATTCATCATTAGTTCATTATTAAATTTCTTAAGTAAGTCATAGAGTTTTGGCAGTTTGTAATTAAAACTGAAATCAACAGGCAGTAGCTCAATCGGTTAAACGCATGGATTTCAGTATTTTTTATGTGAAGATGAAGAATGCGAGTTAAATTCTTCATATTCTTTTTTCATTCTGGGTTCTAATCTGAGTCAAGGAGGGAACAAAACGGATTTTTTTTTTTTTTTTTTTTTTTTTTACCTAAGCTAGAATTGACTTAATTTTTTTTTTATATTACTTATTGTTTTCATTTGAATGGAATAAACTTTTGTCCTTCCTCATGAGAAATAGAAATCTTTATTTAAATGTTATAGTATTAGAAAAAAATATCACTGGAAGTAATCTTGAAACTTTTGGAGAAGAAATACTAACTAAAATTTACTTCATTTTTATTAATGCCAATTTAATTTAATGGATGTTACATTTCAAACTATATTCCTTCAGTTTGAATTGTCAAATCCCCCTAATTTCAAACAAAAGCACATTTTCTATTTAATTTGTATAATATTAAATAAAGATGTATGATTTAAAAATTAAACTATTTTGTAGAAATTTTATTAAAACTAATATTTAACTAGAGATTGTATTCTTTCTATGCAAGGAAAACTTAAATAATTGAAAAATTAGTTTCATCAGAAATTATAAACCTTCAAGAAAACGTATTTTCCTTTAGTCTGTCAATGAGATTGCTTATTTATTTATTTATTTTTTTTTAAATGAGGAAGCAATGAACGTCGAAATGTTTTTAAATTTTGCTATACGAATGCATAATTTTGAAAAAAAAAAGACCAATAGGGACTTGATTAAATATTAAAAATAATTTTTAAATTTTAATTTTAAATGTTCCATATGCCTCACAATTTGCTAAAAAAATATTTCTGCAATTTCTATATTTTATCATTTAAAAATATTTGCATATTTTGGAATCTATAATCCATTCCGTTATAATAATTTTTAATTGGATTATCCATTTTAAACTTTTTATTAAATTTTTTATTTTTTTTTTTTATTCCATTTTTATTTTTTTATTCCATTTTTATTTTTTTATTTATTTATTTTTTTTTATTCCATTTTTTATTTGTTTTATTCCATTTTTTTTTTAGTTTTATTCAATTTTTTTTTATTCCATTTTTTTATTCCAATTTTTTTTATTCCATTTTTTATTCCAATTTTTTTTATTCCATTTTTTATTTATTTTTTATTAGTTGAATAATCCATTTTTTAATTGGAATGATTTTTTTTTTTATTTTATTAGTTGAATAATCCTTTTTTTAATTGGATTGAATTTTTATATATTTTTTTATTAGTTGAATAATCCATTTTTAAATTGGAATGATTTTTTTTTAATTTTTTCATTAGTTGAATAATCCATTTTTAGTTGGATTTAGTTTTTTATATTTTATTAGTTGAATAATCCATTTTTTAATTGGATTTAATTTTTTTTAATTTATAAAGTAAAACTTTGATTTTCAAAAATATTGTCTTTCAATAAGCTTAAATGTCTTTCAATAATCCGCTTAAAACCGGTTCTGAATTGCATACATAGATATATTATAAAATAACAAATTTACCTACTGCAATATATGTTGAATAGAAATTATAATTTTTTTAAAATTAAAAATGCTATTCATTTTTTACAAAACTTAAATTTAATGCAAGTTATTTTTAATATTTAATCAATTGCTAATATAGTGTATATAGTCTAAAAAGTTATGTAACAGAACTGAAAGTAAATTAAAGCATCCACCGTTCCAATAAGATTTTTTGAAATATAAAGATCAATTTGTTTCATATCAGACAAGTAATATAAAAAAAAAAAAAAATTTAAATCAATTTCTACTTTTTCACACTATATTGCAGAAAGTCATTTATAAATAATTTTCATTCATTTTTTAAGTTTATCTGGCGCCATCTATTGGTAGATGCATATAACTTAAATCTAAAAAAATTTTAATTAATTAATTTTAATTACTAAATTAATATTTGAAAAAACTGCATGAATATCCAGTGTCATCCACTACAAGTTAAAAAAAATGTATTTGAACTTGAGTGAATGAATGAAAAGTATTTTATTATTTGAAATGATTGAAAATTTTAACAAGATATATATAGGGAGAGTTTGAAGTTGAACTTAAATTTTAATTCTATTATATTAACATAACAAATTTATTAAAAAATTTCTATATTGCAAGATATTAGGAATTATTTAAATAAAGTTAAAAGTATGTTTGAAAGAAAAAAATCGGACCTATTTCAGGAATGTCTTTTGTACCTTAAACTCAAAAATACGAATTTCCTTTGTTTCAGAATTTCGACACAATTAAGCCTAAAAAAGAATTTCGGTTAACCACAATGCTTTGAATAGACGGTGGTAGGCGTAGCGTTAGCCAACTAGTCATTAGGCCGCACTAGAATTACTGATAAACTATCAAAGAATATTTTACAACCTTTAATCTTGTTACTACTATTATGATATTTAAAAATACCGTTTTTATTACTGCGGTTTTTTTTTTATTGTCTTAATTTGAATGCATCAAACTTTTTGTCCATCCTAATGAAAAATAGGAATTTTAATTTCTTTTTACAATATTATTATTAGAAATTATTTAAGTAAACTTAAAAGTATTTGTGGAAGAAAAAAAAAATTCAGATCCATTTCAGGAATGTCTTTTGTACCTCAAACTCAGAAATACAAAATTTCCTTTGTTTCAGAATTTCGAAACAATTAAGCCTAAAAAAAGAATAAAAAAAATTCCAACCACAATGCGTTGAACAGACGGTGTTTTTCGAAATCTCGTATAGAACCGACATGCCTGAGTCGTGTTTTTGAATGCTGTTCTTTTTTTACTTCTTTCTTTCAAACAAATTCACGCATCTGAAATTCAGCGCAGACAACATCGTTGGTTTTAGCACCGAAATTAAAAACGCTGCCCTACATTTTCCCGGCAATATGGAACACGGAGCCGCTCAGTGAATCCAAGGGTGGTTAAGAACGCATCCGAACATTCTGGCACTCGTTCGAGCATGAAGAATCTGGCACTTCCGGTTAGAAACAGAATCTCAACCATCTTTTGCAAAAGGCCAGACGCATAGTACATGGCATAAGCATGGAAGATCCTTGTTGGAGTCTTGCTTTTTTTTTTAAAAAAAAAAAATGAAGCCTTTCTTTTTCATGTTGAGCATCTTGCTTTGTGAAGATCGAACAAAGCATATTTAGAACACCGAATAAATACCATTTCTAATAAATAATGACAATACTTCAAAAGAAGGTTTCTGAATGAAGTTGGAAAATAAAATAAATTGATAGTTTAAAAACACTAAAAAAACAAGCTTTTAGAGTGAATCAAACTAAAAAGTAAAAAAATAATTGTTAACATAAGAAAAAAATGACTGACGAGAAATTGAATGTCACTGTTCTAAAAGCGAGGGGTGCTCGATATCAATCGTTATAATTTTTCACTAGTTTCATTCGAAATGAAGAGTGAGTTTAAAAATGTCATACAACGCTTACCCCAACATACCCCACGCTTTTAGAACAGTGACATTCATTTTCTCGTTAGTCATTTCATTCTTATGTTAACAAATATTTTTACTTTTTAGTTTGATTAACTCTAAAAGCGTGTTTTTAAACTATAATATTTAAATGAGGTCCCGGTACGGAAGACGAACTAAAATTATTACAATAATTTAATTGTGAGTAAAACAAAGGCTAAATGCGCCCCTATCCCACGTAGGTTTGAATGTCTTGGGTCATTCTACATGGGTTAAATTGCTCTTCATAAGTTAAAATAAAATCCCTCATCCTAGCGATCCTAATCATGATGAGATAATAAACTCATCAAAATATTCTAGTGTCGTCGGACGTTGATGAGTCTGCAATGTTTAAATTAAATCTGATCGCTTAAAGTAGGGCAAAATTGAGCACAAAGAGTCAGTTACAAACAAACAGAAGGGAAACTAATAAAAGCGTATTTAAAAAAAAAATGAATCCTTTCTTTTCAAGTAGAGAGCATCTGCTTTGTAAAAGCGAGCAAAGCATATTTAGAACGGCAAATAAGTGCCATCACTAATAAATATTGACAATACTTCAAAGAAGGTTTCTTAATGAAGTTGAGAAAGAAAAAAAAGATCTCATGTACACCATACGAAATCGTTGATCTACTTGGAAAAGAAATGGCTCGTCTGTAAATCATTTCGCTTAGACATTTATTTGATAAAATAGAAAACAATGTAGAATTCCCAACAATGCATACGATTTTTTTTTCACCTCTTTCAAAAATTGGAATGAAATGCTACTGAATAAGCCACGATAGTGTACAAAAATAAAATATTCACCATTATTTATGTGAATGAAATTTATGAAATTTATAAAATTCTTTGAATTCAATAGTTAAATCTTCTTAAACGTCTAAAAAGCGATTAATAATATTATTAAAATAAATAAAAATATTTTGGCCTTAATTCCATCAGATTTATAACTTAAGTTTTCAAGGAAAAATAATGAATTTCAGTTTCATTATGGATCCAATAAAAGTAAATCGCCAATCAATTCCCACGGTATGGGTAATTTGAATATTTTCCTGGAAAACAGACTACTTTAATTCTTATTTCAGTAAAAAACAATATGTTCTAATGCAGCTGGCAATACAGACAGTTAATTTTATGCCATAAGCAAGGGCTGCACCGCTGTTACTCATTTAGCACTACTCAGGGGGCACGTGTAACTTGAAGGTATCACACTATCCCTACAACACTCTACGATCACATTAGTTCGGGACCTACGACTTAAAGTGGATTCCGAACCACTACAATCATCCATGGCACAGCCGAGATTTGACCCCGAAGCCTGTGGTACCGAGCACCACAGCACTATCCACTCAGCCATCAGGCCCGCAATAAAAACAATCTTTAGTGATAAAATTTTCAAAATCATAATTGACTTAAAATTGCTAAAGTTTAAAATCCTAGTGAACATATTCGAATCAGCATACAATCAGCTTAGCACAGATTGTAAATTACCTAGTACAGGATACTGTAACGGTTCAGTTTCTGCAATCTTAATAATTAAAGCTATTGTTTAATTATACACCTTTATAGCTACAAGTCGTTCCAAAAAGTATCGAACAATTAGCATATATCACATGATAAACTATCTAAATGTAAATCAATGGTATTGTTCTAATGCAGCTGGCAATACAGAGACAGTTAATCTTTATGCCATAGGCAAGGTCTATACAGTTGTTATTCATTGAGCACTACCCTGGAGCAAAGTGTATCTTGAAAATAGGCTACGGACACGAGTAACATTACAACGCTCTAAGATAATATTAGACCAGGACCTACTGTATAAAATGAATTCCGAACCACTACAAACATCCTTGGCAGAACTGGGACTCGATCCTGAAACCTGTGGGCACCGAGCGCCAGTCACTCGGCATCAGGCCCCTCAATCGTGTTGAAACGGAAACAAAATTTACATCAACATTTGGTAAACAAAATAAAGGAAAAATCTGTACTATTTTATTATCCTAGTCTGTTCTAGTCTTTTCAATATTTTGTAAATCCAAACAATTAATTTTGGGAAGTAATTTTATGGATGAAAGCAAAGTAGTTTGGCGTACTCGAAATGTTGCTTTGTGAAACAAAAATTTACGATCTATTGTAAAATATGCAGTCAGAAACCAAATTGTTTGAAGTTCTTTGGCTTAGAGAATTTACTGATTGCTTGGTAATATTCTTAAGCAAAATTTAAAGTAAAGTGGTAAATCGGTAATTTCAAGACAGTTTAAATCGTGTAGATAACAGTGTAGCATATTACTTAAGTGGCGTTCGAAAGTTATTGGCCATTAAGACTTGCACAATAACCCATTAAACATTTTTATAATTACAACAACGAATCAATCAACACCAGAATTCCAACACTTAAGGAAACATCTGCACGAAGAATAGACTGAAATGGATGCAATTTGTAAATAAACTCTTAAAATATATACCAAATTGACTTAGTCTTAATGTTCAGTGATGGCCTCATACGACATTAAATACGTTTTAAGAATCTTTACAACTTCAGGGCGGTGACTCTATTTTATTTTAAATTTCAGCCATAATTATTTCTCAAAGTGTGATATACTCCATTCAATTTGTTCATTTTTAAATTAATTCTTTTAGAAGTGCACTGTGTCCCAATGTATTTTAGATGTATTTTATCTTTATTATTTTAAAAGAAAAGCAAATAATAAATAAGCTGACATCTGCTTGGCAAATTTGAACTTATTCATCCGTTCTCGAATGTTCACACATGATAAACTCAGGAATATAACAATGTTTAATAATGCAAGATATATATGAAGCAATGGATTGGAATACTACAAGAATGGCCAAATTCAAATAGCCACATGAATATAGCAATGTTGAACAGATCAAGAACTTCATGAAGAATGAATTGTTCAAGAATCTTTAAAAAAGAATGTACAAAAGAAAGATAATTGTCGTCGGAAATGAAGAATGGAGTATTCCAAATTCTACCAGAAAGGTTATCACATACAATACTCAAAAAAATTAATCAAGGGTTGGAAATTCCAGTCATAAATGAAGAATTCCAAATACAATAAGAAACACTATACAACTCAATAGGCATGGGAAAATGCCAAAGTGATAAATATGTAACTTCAAGAAAAAGAATTTATCAACGTACTACTAGTATTTATAGCTGTTGGATATACAAATGTTTAAAATACCAAGCCAAGACGGGAAAAGTGCTTCAAAACTACAAAGCACTTCAAACAAAACCCAAATTCTCCAGAAAATTCCCGTAGACTAACGTTATTCATGAAGCATTTCAAGAGTTAAGGGGCCCAAACTACCATTTTTCCGCCAAAATTTGCAATGAAGTTTTATTTGCTTGACCCTCATTTTCGGATAGCATCACGGATCTCTATAACCAGGACAACATCATGTTCACAAATAATAAATTAGAAATATTTGTCAATTTAATCTTTCTATAGATTTAAAAACGACATGGATATCTTAAAGAAAAACTCCTTGAGAACAAAGCTCCATAAATATATAAAAAATAGATGATCCTAAAACTTAAGCATTCATGAAATCATTCTTGTTAAAAATTTAGATTACCTCCTCTCACACAATCCACGTAAAAACGATTCTGGGCCGCACTACTCGCAGTTAAAATCATTTTTGATATCTGATTCATGGGCCTGAATGACCGAGTGGTTAGCTCTCTGGCGCTCAGGACCACAGATTTCGGCTTCGAGTTCCAGTGGGGTCACGGATGTTTGCTGTGGTTCGAAATCCACTTTAAACCGTAGATCCCAGTCTAACAGGATCGTAGAGCGTTGCGGAGGTAGTGTTACTCCGCGTCCGTCGCTTATCTTCAAGCTACACGCACCTCCTGGGTAGTGCTATGTGAGGTGCATCGCTTGCCTTAAGGCATCCAAGACAACTGACATTAGTTTGCCAGCTGCATTAGAACAACAACAACAAAAAAAAATTCATCTGATTCCTTGTCTAAAAGAATGCGAAAAGGAAGTTTCATTTGCCTGCAGAAATTCTGAGAAACACATTTTAATAAGCAAGGAAAACTCAGAAATGGTATTGCTCACGAAATCTTACAAGATTCAATATTTGGCAGCTGTACGAGTTTTTGTGCCGATTCATTAGGATCGAAATAATTATCTAAATTATGATCGATCGCGATCACTCGATAACAGACGCATTATTGACAGATATCGGTTATTACAAGTAGAACCGCTATCTGCCGGATCGTAATGGATCCGCTTTTTGTGTCACTCAATAGCACACCTGATTTGCGATAAAGTCGAAATTAAAAACTGCTCACGCGATTTACATACATTCGGTCCAAAAATTAAATGAACCGGATTTTTATAATAACTGGCATTTCCAAGTTATTGGCCATTAAGACTTGCGCAGTAATCCATTAAACATCTTTTTGCATTTATAACAAAGAATCAATGAACACCACATTTCCAACAATTAAGGAAACATCTGCAAGAAGAATGATCTTGAACTGAAATGGATGCATCTATTTGTAAAGAAAACTCAAAATATACTATATCATTTACTATAAGTGAACGTTCAATGATGGTCAACAATAAGTCAACGTTCAAATAAATCTGTTTTATGAATCTTCACAATCCTCAGGACAGTGTCCCAATTTATTTTACTTTAAAATATTACTCATAATTACGGCTGAAATTTAATTTTGCAAAGTGTGATATACTCCATTCAATTTGCTCATTTTTATATGAAATCTTTTGGAATTGCACTGTGTCCTAATACTTTCAGATGTGTTCTTTATTATTTCAAATGAAAAGTAAAATAAAAATTATACATACTTATTTTAATCTTTCTATAAAATTAAAAACAACATGAACATCTTTTAAAAACTCCTTTAAAACAAACTTCAAAAATAAATAAAATAAATAGATGAGCCTAAAAGTTAAGCACTTATGAATCTACTCATCTCAATCTAGTAGAGTAAATCTACTCATCTCAATCTAGTAGAGTAAATCTACTCATCTCAATCTAGTAGAGTAAATCTACTCATCTCAATCTAGTAGGTAAATCTACTCATCTCAATCTAGTAGAGTAAATCTACTCATCTCAATCTAGTAGAGTAAATCTACTCATCTCAATCTAGTAGAGTAAATCTACTCCCTCTCAATCTAGTAGAGTAAATCTACTCCTCTCAATCTAGTAGAGTAAATCTACTCCTCTCAATCTAGTAGAGTAAATCTACTCCTCTCAATCTAGTAGAGTAAATCTACTCATCTCAATCTAGTAGAGTAAATCTACTCATCTCAATCTAGTAGAGTAAATCTACTCATCTCAATCTAGTAGAGTAAATCTACTCATCTCAATCTAGTAGAGTAAATCTACTCATCTCAATCTAGTAGAGTAAATCTACTCATCTCAATCTAGTAGAGTAAATCTACTCATCTCAATCTAGTAGAGTAAATCTACTCATCTCAATCTAGTAGAGTAAATCTACTCATCTCAATCTAGTAGAGTAAATCTACTCATCTCAATCTAGTAGAGTAAATCTACTCATCTCAATCTAGTAGAGTAAATCTACTCATCTCAATCTAGTAGAGTAAATCTACTCATCTCAATCTAGTAGAGTAAATCTACTCATCTCAATCTAGTAGAGTAAATCTACTCATCTCAATCTAGTAGAGTAAATCTACTCATCTCAATCTAGTAGAGTAAATCTACTCATCTCAATCTAGTAGAGTAAATCTACTCATCTCAATCTAGTAGAGTAAATCTACTCATCTCAATCTAGTAGAGTAAATCTACTCATCTCAATCTAGTAGAGTAAATCTACTCATCTAAATCTAGTAGAGTAAATCTCATCTAAATCTAGTAGAGTAAATCTCATCTAAATCTACTCATCTAAATCTATGTATAAGATTATGGGCCGCACTGCATGATCGTAGTTAAAAATCATCTTGATATCTGATTCCTTGTCTAAAAAAGAATGCGAAAAGCAAACTTGATTTGCCTGTAGAAATTCTGAGGCACACTGAAATGGTATTGCTCACGATGTCTTTCGAGATTCAGTATTTGGCAGTTGTTCTTCGTACGAGTTTTGTGCCGATTCATTAGGAATCGAAATAATTATCTAAATTATGATCGATCGCGATCACTCGATAACAGACGCATTACTGCCATACTTGTAAAAAGCCGATATCTGTAAATCGTAATGGATCCGTTTTTTGTGTCACTCAGTAGCTCACCCGATCTGCGATAAAGCCGAAATTAAAACTCGCGCAATTTACATAGATTCGGTCCGAAAATTAAATGACCTGGATTTTGGTTACCCCTCAGCGTACAGCCACAGCCCAACGAGCACGTAGACGTGATCGGCATCAGGACAAAAAGCAAACAAAACTGCAAAGGTAAGAGATACTCGTAGCATTAGGCTGAGGAACGAGTTTGGGGGAAAAGAAATTCCCCGTGACCCGCTGGCAGGGGAAAATCTCCCCAAATGACCCAGCGTCGAACAGAGCGGGCCAAGAAAGTTAACTCTCTCACTGTTTGGGATATATATACATTATTTTGTAAACAAACTTGGTGTTGCCATTTGACTTCGATTATTTTGGGGTACAAAATCGTTTTTTCAAACACTTTTTTTTTCTTTGAATGGCAACAAGGGACAAAATTGGGTTCATTTCACTAGAAATAAATAACGGGTTATGAAATTTTTTGGATGAAACTTTTGCCACTCTACGTAAAAAAAAAAGAAACGCGAAATAAATTCAATAAATTGCAGTCAATTGCAGTCTAAAAATATAAAAAGTAACGGGAAAAAAAAAAAAAAAAAAAAAAAAAAAAAAAAAAAAACGCATTACAAATTTTACAAATTTAATTAGCACAGGTTTTTCTTATCCAACTTCCAATATATAAAAATAACGACTTATGAAATTTTTTTGAATGAAGCTGTTTCATTCTAGGTAAAAAAGGAAACTCAAAATAGATTCCATATATCTTAGTCAAAAGGAGTTTAAAACCACAAAACGTATCGAAAAAAATTAATTAGCTTAGGTTTTCTTTTATTTAATCGAGCAAAACAGACTAAAAATGCTAAATTAATCCTTAAAATTAATTCATTGAATCAATAAAAACTTAAAAGGGTCCATTTTACTTCACATTTTCAAGCAAACGTTATGATTTTTGAATTGTATATTCCTTAAATAATGCGTTTAGGTTTCAAAATTCTGGATGGTTAAAAAAATCATTTGTATTACTGTGTCCTTTTCATGTCACTTTTCTGATGCTTTAAATGGAAAGAGATATACAAAACAGCTCCACTTTGAAATAATTGTAATCGCCTTTCAACTAGGAAATTTTTCAGAAATTCTATAGCAGTTTAGAATGATCCAATCACCTTTAACAATCTAAAATTGTAAAAATAGTACTACTAAAAATACCTACAAATCTAAATTTACATGAAAATTTAAGAAATTAAATTCATAACAAAATTGATAGTCGAATAAAAAAAAAAAAATTGAATTATCGTATTTATTATTCCATTCTTTAATTTTATTTTTAAGATATCGACGCGTTTTGCAATTGCATTTGTTTTTATAATGTACACAAGATTTTCAAGAATATTTGCTATCATTTTTTTTATACAACGCCTTGTTCAAATACGCGTCGCTTCTCCAAATACACATTTATTAGTTTGGACCCAATGATCTCCATAAAAAGGACAGTAAAAGTGCGCTCCCCTAACATGCCTCACCGTCGGGGGAAATTGCCACAAAGCTTTCCTGGGTTTCCTTGCTTTTAAGAAACTATTTCCTGCTTAATATTTAGGTTTGATTTGTCACTCTATGGTCATTTTGTGCACACTTTAGACCGGGACCTACAGTTTAAAGTGGATTCCGAACAAAACATCCACTCAAACATCCATGACACCGCCAGGATTAGAACCTCAAACCTGGGGTAAGAAAGGGCAGAAGAGCTATAGCCACTGGGTCACCAGGCCGCTTCCTGTTTAATAATCCAGAAATGCAACCAATACTGTCAGAATCGAAAGGTGAACTCACTGTCGGAAGATTTCACGAATAAAAGGTCGTAAACGTTTCTGTTCTAATGCAGCAGGCAATACAGAGACAGTTAATCGTTATGACATAAGGGCTGCACCGCCGTGACTCATTGAGCACGACCCAAAGGGACACGTGTAGCTTTGAAGATAGCTGCGGATACGAGTAAACTTCCCCCACAACGCTCTACGATCTTATTAGGCCGGGACCTACAGTTTAAACTGGATTTCCGATCCACTACAAACATCTATGACACCACAGGGACGCGAACCCCAAACGCGACAAAGCACTGGCCATATGGTCATAGCTCCTTTTTTATACACAGTCCATTCACATTAATGTGATCACCACCTACTTTCGACGTCAACGTGAAATAACTCATCACAAAAGGCAGGTGGCAGCCCATTGCAGTGGAGTGTATAGAAAGAATTCCACTTAATACCACATTCCACACTCCATTTAAAGCCAGAATATACAAGAGTGTATATTCTGCTTTTGACAGGTGGCCACATTAATGTGACTGGACTGTGTATAATTTGGAAAAATCTACAAAATACCGCATTATTTTGACTGGCAGAACTATTGCCTATACATTTCAAATATTGTTTTATAAAAGAAACATTTCAAATGGAAATAAATTGTGCTTTTAAAAACTAACTTCTGGTTTCAAACCACAATGGCCAGAATCTTCATTAGAAATATCTTAAAAAGCTCGTATTAACTTGGAAACGAAAGCCGATTTCAGAGTGGTGCGGGTTCCGGAACAAAGCTATGAGCAGCCGAGCATTCATCGCCCGTGGTGCTGTTCCATTTCGGTGAAGAATGAAAGAATGAATGAAATTTGGCATTTCAATAAAATTCCATTCAAATGGTTTGCGAAACACAAATGGCGAAGTAATCAACACTAAGTGCTCGTTTAATGAAATGCGAGGCTGTGGAATCAACCTGTTTCAATAATATTTTTCAATTCCTTCTATTAACTCCCACTCTCCCTATATATATATCTTGTTCAAATTTTCAATCGTTCATAAAATACTTTTCATTCATCCACTCGTGTTCAAATACATTTTTTTTGGACTTGTAATAGATGACACTGGATGTGAATAGTTTTTTCAAATGTTAATTCAGTAATTAAATTTAATTCATTAATTTTAGTTTTTTTTAGATTTAAGTTGCATGTATCTACCCATAGATGGCGCCAGATAAACTTAAAAAATGAATGAAAATTATTTATAAAAGGAATATAGTGAAAAAAAGTAGGAATCGACTTTAAATTTTTTTTTTTTTTTTTATATTACTTGTTTTTTATTTTTCTTCTAAACAATTTCCCACAAATAAATAAATTTGTCTAAATAACCGTCCTCGTGAGTCTTTTTTCCCGAATGTATCCGTTACTTTAAAAGCCACTGGCGTAACGGATACATTAAATTGTGGAACGCCATTGAAATGAGGCCGCAAAGAGTTTCACATCAACATTTAAATCGCTTAGAAAATCGATGAAAATAATTTGCAAGACGATTTCGATTAAGAACATCTTTTAAATATCGCAAATTTAAAATGAGCCTCCGTTTCCACGTCATTTCCGATTTAAAATGAATCTCCGTTTCCCACGTCATTTGCGATTTCAAATCTAAATAAATAGGATTCGATTATATTCATTACAAATCAAGTTACAATTTGAATCCAATTACTTTTTAAATGAATGAAGCGCTTCCTAGCAACTGTTGTTAGTAAACAAATTCAAAAAAAGTTGACCAACTACTAAAAAAATGACCAACACTAATTTAAATATTTGTTTTTGTAGTAAAAGATTCAATTTTCGTTAGCTTTGATGAGAAACAACAAAATAAAAGAAGTTGAATTACATCTTACTTTTAATAAACAGAACCGTTTCAAACCTAATTGTGGTAACTAATACTATTTTTGTATTAACAATAATGTTTAGCACATATACTGAACAAATACAAAATTACGATGACATTAAATGATGGAAAAAAAAAAAAAGTTATCTTATACTTAAATGCATTCTTTTTAATTCTGAAGTAAACCGTTTAGAGAATGTAAAATTTGACCCAAAAACGTATTAGAAGGGAAAAAAAGTGGTATGAAACGGAAGTAAAGGAAAGAGTTAATGTAACCTTATGGTTCTATTTCAATTTATTTTTGAATATTTTGTTTTCTTATTGACCCTATTCTATTCTCAGTGATGCATTGCAACCAAAACTTATAGAAATTTTAATTTAACTTTCAAATAAATTTAAACCTTTTTTTTTTTTTTTTTTCCAAACACACCTTTGCACTTTGTCATTTCCTACAGTCAGTCTGTCTTCATTTATTTTTACTTTCCATAAATAAACAAAATAAAAATTATAACCATAATTATAATAAGAATATATAACCCAAATGAAATATATAAAGAAATATAAAGAATACTATATAAATAAAAATTTCATTAAAACAAATTTTAAGTTGATATTTATTTTACTTTTCAGTCAAGGAAAGTTTGGTACTCAGTTTACTAGGACATACACTTACTTAGAAAGCGACAACTTTTAAATGGATGCACTTCTAAAAATAGATTACAGAAAGTTTTCCTGTAATTTATTCATTGATTCAAATAAAATATGGAAATTATGTCGAGTTCCTTAAAATGCAAGTTCAATACTATCCCCTTTTTTTTTATTGTAATGAAAGATTCAAAATCGTCAAAATGTCGGGGGAAAATCCCATACATTTCTGTGAAACTTTGTTTTGTCTTTGATTAATATGGCTTTCATTCCGGTTTATTACTGTGTCCAAAAAGTAAGACCCATTTTCAACTTAAAATTCCCGGGGTTGATGGAATTTCAATTTCTTTTTAGGTTGCTGGAATTGTCCTTGGCATGTGTGTGAAATGGGACGTCAAAATGTTCATGAGTGTTTGGGTTACGCTTGGCTTTGTGAGACGCTCAATATGATTCCGGCGATTTTTTTAAATGTCTTCTGCGCGACTTTTTGCTATTCCCTAAACGCAGAACAGCACTCCGGGGACACCGTTTTGAAATTCAATTGAAGAGATTCAACGTGAATCGGCGTGCGCTCTGAAAGCCATCCCCTGCCGATGACTTTTTAGCATGCATTGAGGATTGGGAAAAAATGTTGGCATAAGTGCATTGTGTCCGGAGGGGATTACTTTGAAGGCGATGAAATAAATTTGAAAGAATAAAGAGTTTTTGAAAAAAAATAAAAATTGGTCTTAACTTTTTGGGCACAGTAGTAGAAAATTAAATTCATGAATGACCCTTCACGATTTATTATCTTAGTATTTTTACTTATATCCTACGTACAAAGATAGAAAGATATGACATTGTGTTGTAGTTTGAAGAAAAAGAATTGATGAAGAACTTGGAAATTGAAGAATTAGTGAATTTTTTGAAAAAAAAATAATTGGTCTTACTTTTTGGGCACAGAAGTACACATTTCTGTGAAACTTTGTTTTTAACCTTTGATTTAATATGGCTTTCATTCCTGTTTATGATATCGGCCTATAATATCTCTTGAAAGAATGGGTACCAAATTACTTGGTCATGCGTAAGATACGAGAACAAAACAAAACTTCAGCTAGTGCGTGCATGGAAATCAACGTCTCGGACACGTGCACACAGTTCATTTAGTAACAGCACGCAAGGCTCTGCGCCGTTTTGATCTCTGTTTATTTCGAAAGAAAGAAAATCAATATTTAGGATGAATAACTTCTGAAACAATGAACTACGGTGAAACCCGTTTTTATGCGGTCATTTTCACAATTCCTATTAGTTCACACACTATATATATATCTTGTTCAAATTTTCAATCGTTCATAAAATATTCATATTTATTAAGATGACGAGGTTTAAGGGGTATTTCCCTCTGTTGGTACTCCGTAAACGGTACGCCAGGTGCCAGTCATAAAATACTTTTTATTCGTCCACTCGAGTTCAAATACATTTTTTTTTTTTAACTTGTAGGGGATGGTAATACTGTTTTTTCCCAATATTAATTAATTCATTAAATTTAATTAAATAATTTTAGTTTTTTTTTAGATTTAAGTTACATGTATCTACCCATAGATGGCGCTAGATGTAAGAGGAAAATTTCAACTTTATTTGTAATGGAATTTTCTGCAATAGAGTGAAAAAAAAAAATAGGAATTGACTTTTTTTTTTTTATATATTACTTGTTATGTGCGATATATAAAAAAAAAAAAAAATTCCAGATGCAAAAAATTAATTTTAAAAGTAACAAATAACTCGAAATAACATGAAAATTAAGAATACAGCAGATGACTCACCTTACATTTTATCATCTCATTACCACTATTGTTATTAGATGCGAGATAGAGTTGCATCGTGAGGTTATGATTTGCATATTTTTTTTTTATATGAGACTTTTTATACGGTCCTTATCTACCGCATATATACCGCATATAGTTCAGAGATATTTTTTTATGCGATTTCTTTTATATGGTCTTATACACCACACAAAAACAGGATTGACGTGTTTAAGTGGCGATATCCACTAATGGTAATTAAACACTTAATAGTTAAAAACAGAAGACTTTCATATCAAATAACATGTTTATTTGCATAACACTAATCTTGTAAAATCGTTACTCCAAAATCTTGTTTAAATTCTCAGAATTTTCTTATTTTAATTCTTATTAAAAATGATTACTCGATTAAATAAAAGAGGACAACGTTTATTTCTTTTGCAGATAGTTGGGAACCAAACCTATTCCGACAAAAATTTTACAATCCTTCATCAACTATCTTCAAACTTCTCTAAATTTCGAATTTTTAACTATTAAAATATTTTTCCAGCATTTGATACGTTGTGCTAATCCAATCTATTTTATAAACGTCATCAAGATATCTGAATTTATAAAATCCTTCAACTAAATACGTGTCGATGTCCACACACAAGATATTCTCCTCAAGAGTTGCTTATGTTTGAAAGTTAACTGAAGGACTGTAAGAAAGCAGAACCATAGGAATAACTGACAGGGAAAACATTAACCAAGATTTCTTGAAAAAATTATCCATATTCAATAAAGGTAAATTTTTCATTAGATTACTTAAATGTTTTGTTTCTGATTAAAGTTATTTCATTCGGACACTGATAATTAAAAATTATTTAAGCATATTTCATACTATGCCCTAATAAGCATCATATTACTTATTAAGGCCCAGCATGAAATATCCACTTTTGATGGTTTGATAAAAAATTGTAAATTCACGTGGCAATGAGACAGTTGCTGATGTATCAGTTTGTTTTTAAAAAAATCAAAATAGTTATTTTCTAGACCAGTGGTGGTCAACCCACGACCTGCCTTGAACCTTTTTCCGGCCCGTGAGATTTATCACACTTGTATAATATATTTTATAATGGCCGAAGTAGTGAAAACAGTTAATTTTGAAAGCCGATTCAGTAATCTAGAGTTACACATACAATAAATTTTTACAAATACATTTGCCAATACAACAAAATTTTTAAATATATCCATCTCCCTTTCATGATAAAATCGAGTCGGCCCCAGAATATTTCGAAATGGAACTGGTTGACTTACAATGCAATATTGAATTAAAAAAATATTTTCGAAACATAAGAATCAAAAATAGATTTTTTTTATAACACTTTTATTACAAAAGAGATTTTAAAATTTGTGAAACCTGGCACAATCTTTTTCAAAAATGAAATTGACAAAACACCCATTGCGATGTGCCAATACCGAAATTGGGATCGATTTGCAAAAACTAAGTGAAAGAGTGGAGAAATATATCGCACTAGTAAAATAAATATTTGTTTAATGATTAAATTTTTTTTATATTTTCTTTTATATTTATATATTTTTTTTTACATTTCATTTTTAGTGTTCTATATTTCTTTATAATGTGCGTTTAGTATCCTTATTATATCATCTATGTTTACATGTCAGAATAATGGTAAACACAAAACTAATAACTCATTCTGCTTCAATTTTTCACTCAAAAAATGTCTACGGTGGGTCTAAATCTAATAGGGGGACCTATAATTTCATGGGTGGCCTGCGGAGTTAGATGCATTTCCAAAGTGGCCCACAAGATCATTTGGGTTAGGCATCCCTGGCTTAAGACATAGTATGAAATATCCATTTTCAATGGTTTGACAAAAAAATTGCAAATATACCTGAGAATAATAAGACATAGTTGCTGGTGTATCAATTTCTGTTCAATAATCTGTGATTTTCTAGATTTTATTACTAAATAATGTGTAAAAAATTTGAATTTTTATATTTAAATCTTTATGCTGAATTCAAATTAAAATGCAAGAAGTAGAAGACTAAATATTGAAACATTTGGAAAAAAAAATTATCAATTTTATCTAACAAAAAGCATTTGTGCATCCATTTCCCCCTAACTTGATTCTGTTTCTTCAAAAGACAGCAACATCCATTGCCAACTTTTGTTACAGTGTTGGGAAAGAATATTGTAAGACGTTCCGTGTTATTACACGGCTACACGTAATTGCCGCGTGCTTTTATTGTGCGAATCGGCAGAGGGCCATTCATAGTAGACTATACGAAAACAAACGGTAAATTGCACACGGTGTCCATGGCAACGCAGGAATGATTTGTTGCCCCGTAGAAGAAGTTTGGCTTCTTCCGTTGTTTAATGTTTCGTAAACAGTAGCTTTACACACGAAATAAAGAAAATTCGGCGTAAAACGTGAGAGTATTGTTTTTGCTGTCATTTGCGGCTGAAATAGGTTTAGGTAATGGCTTACTCTTTCGCTACCTTCGCAGGGTCCTCCTGAGCATTGAATTATTTTCCTTTTGTTCAGCAGTTTCAGCCGGATTCGTCACTGGTTGAATGTGGAAAGAGTTGCTGAAATGTTTATAGGTTTTTTTCCTAAAAGGATCTTCGTGTTTGTTACTAAATTGAATTCATTTTTCGAACGCAAGCGTTGCTTAATATGAGATGCACACAATGTTTTCAAAAGTGCATCACAGAGGAAATATAGTTTTAGTTCACCACGAAAAAGGATTTTTAAATTTAAAAAATGCATTCAACACACACACACACCACGCGCGCAGAAAAATGTGTGATCTCATTTCATGTAAATAAATAGCCGAAAAAGTACGAGGTAGAGATTTGGTTTGGTTTGTCGAACCCGAAACCTGTGGTACTGAGCACTAGCCACTCGGCCATCAGGTCCCTACGAGGTAGAGAGGACATAATTCCCCCAAAAATATATGTATAAGTTCATTACTAAATTCTTTTTAATATTTAAGAAGATATTTTAAATAATTGAGATTTTAAAAAATCATAGTTGACTTCAAATGATAAAAATGTATTGAAATCTTAATAGGCAATATACATTTGCATATAAAAATTCAACTTGTTTAAATAAAAAATTACGGTTAAAATTTCTATATTGATTTTGCAAAAATATAAAATTATTTTAACCAATAATCTATTCGAGATGTATCTCGATCTAGGATGTTTTTAACAATTTAAAAAATAGTAATTATTAAAATAATTATATTAAACAGCACATTCTTGACGATTGCAAAACATTTTCAAATTATGTAAGTTAGATATATGGGGGAAAAAATCAAAATTGTAGAAATTTGACAGATGAATCGAAATTTTCTTATACAAATGAGACATATCTTTACATTAAAATGAAATATTCGTTGGTCATTTTGCGAAAGAATTTCAGAAATACGGAATTTAGTCAATTCGGAAGCAAGAAAATAAAATAATTTAAGTATGGGGGCGGCGGGAAATTTAGAACCACACAGAGGAAATGTATGCCATAAAAGGTACGCCGTTGCTCTAACCCCACATTCATCTGCATTTTATTGCGAATTATTTATTCATCTCATTGCAAGAATAAATTTCTGCATTTCTCAAGCTTTTTCAAATTACTCAAAATATTTTTAACGACTTATTTTGATGGGTACTAGATGTGCAATACGTCTGGGAGAGTTATTGCTCCTCTCGCAACTGAAGGAAAACTCTTCAAATTTCTTCATGCTAATAAAATAGCAAAACTGTTGTCAATAGTCACTGTTGCACTTGTTTTTAGACTTCACTCTGGGCTTGCCCATAGACACATAAAAATATATATTTGATTGTACGATTTCATTTCTTTCAAATAAAGTTTACAAAAAGCAATTTTAATAAATAAAATATATATATAAAAAACAATCTGCTCGGCAAATTTCAACTTATCTGTGAAGATTCGACAACGGATGAATGAACTCAGGAATATGCCAATGTTTAATAATGCACGAGATATATGAAGCAATGGATTGGAATACTACAAGAATGGCCAAATTCAAATAGCCACATGAATATAGCAATGTTGAACGGATCAAGAACTTCATGAAGAATGATTGCTCAAAAATCTCTAAAAAGAATATACAAAAGTAAGATAAATGTAGTCGTACAGGAAGAATGAAGTATTCCAAATTCTACAAGAAGCTTTACCGCATTCAATAGCCAAAAGAATATATCAAAGTTTGAAAAAGTACCATTATCCGCCAAAATTTGCAATGGAGTTTTATTTGCTTGACCCTTATTTTCGGATAACGTCACGAATATGTTTACAGATTTTTTTTGTTCTAATGCAGCTGGCAAACACTTAGACAGCTTGGTCTTTGATGCCTTAAGGCAAGCGCTGCACAGACGTTACTCACTTTGCATTACTCAGGGGGTACGTGCAGCTTGAAGATAAGCCACGGGCGCGGATTAACAATGCCCCCGCAACGCTCTACGATCCTGTTAGACCAGGGCCTACGGTTTTAAAGTGGATTCCGAACCCCTACAAACACCCATGGCACCACCGGGACTCGAACCCGAAACCTGTGGTACTGTGCCCCAGAGCGCTAGCCACTCGGCCATTCAGGCCCCACATGTTTACACACAAAAATTTGATATTGTATACAAAGCTTTTCTATGACCTAATAAAACAAATTATAAATCAAAGCATCTAAACTAAAATATATGTCGATAATATATGTATTAAAAATACTTTTTTTTTTAATAAAATTGCGTGGAGGACCGGGTCGTATTGACCATGTCCTTGTGAGTAGCCCAATACAAACTTGAAGGCATGTCATGTGGGCTGCACCGACGAACGCTGTTACTCATTTAGCACTACCCAGGGGGCACGCGTAGCTTGAAGATAGACTATGGACACGAGTCACACTACCCCGCAACGCTCTGCGATCACATTAGACCAGGACCCACGGTTTAATGCAGATTCCGAACCACTCAAACATCCTTCGTACCGCCAGGATTCGAACCCGAAACCTGTGGTACCGAGAGCTAGATACTTAGCCATCAAATCCCTGTTGCAATTCAATTCATACCCAAGTCCGTTTCAACTGGAAGGGTTTAATTATTTTTTTGAAATTTTTACAGATATCTAAAAAGGTATTTCACGCTTTCCCTGGGTTTTTTTTCAAAAGAAAAAAATATTTATTCTGTAGCATCTTTGAAAAAATACTGAAAAACCTCTCTAAAACAAAATCTGAAAATTTTAATGAATTTAATTTTGAAACTGAAAATTTTAATGAAACCAATTTTGAAACTGAAAATTTTAATGAAACCAATTTTGAAACTGAAAATTTTAATGAAACCAATTTTGAAACTGAAAATTTTAATGAAACCAATTTTGAAACTGAAAATTTTAATGAAACCAATTTTGAAACTGAAAATTTTAATGAAACCAATTTTTGAAACTGAAAATTTTAATGAAACCTATTTATTTTATTTTGTATACTATGTTAACAATTAACAGTTTATATCGAAAGCATGGACAAGTAATATCTTACGAATTTTATTTCAAAAAATATGAAATATTTGAAAATTTTCATGTTCAGTCAAAAGAAAAAAATGTCAAAGCCCATTTTTATTTGTTTGAACTGATAAAATATTATAGTTAATTGAAATAAGAATTCAAAACATGATTACATATTTTAGTGGAATCTTTTAATGAATTACCGGAATTATTAACTCCATCAAAAACACGTCAAAATTAAAAAAAAAAAAAAAAAACTCAAACCACTTCGAACTAAAATTCCGAACCACTACAAACATCCATGGCACTGCAGGGACTCGAACCCGAAACTTTTGGCGTCCAGTACCATTATTCGGAAATCAGGCCTCCACTATTAAAATAAATATTACGAATCATACGAAATTCCGGAACTAAAGATAACATCTTCATCCAAAAAAATTATCAATCGCTGTTTATCTACTAGAAGCTGTTGGAATATATTTGAAAAATTGGGCTCATAAAAAACCTGCAATAACAGATTATACTTAAATTTCATTAGTCATTCACAATTCGTCTACTGATTTCAGTTTCGAAGGAATTCTAATAAAATTCCTGTCCTTTGTTATCTCTTCCACTTTGTAGGTGAATGGTTGCCAAAAATTCTCAATTGCATATATACACTCAAGAGCCAAAACATTTTGAACCGCCCCCCACATTTTCAAATGAACTCGCCTGGATGACGTGGAAGGCACGTGATCAGGTGGAAGTGGTATTTAACTGGTATTAAGTGGTGGTATTAATCCATGCCAAGGCGGGTTGAAGCTGTGTTGCGAGCCAAAGGTGGACCAACTCGTTATTGACAGGTGGTCATAATGTTTTGGCTCTTGAGTGTACACGTCTATGTTAAAATAACAAAAAACTGAACTGAATACGCGTGAACATACTAGGTGAACATGCTGCGTGAACATACGAAGACTGATGAATAAACTCAGGAATATGCCAAAGTTTAATCATCCAAAATATATATGAAGAAGTTGATTGAATACTGCAATAATGACCAAATTCAAATGGCCATATGAATGTTGAATAGATCAAGAACTTCACGAAGAAGGAATTGTTTAAGAATCTCTAAAAAGAATATAAAATAGTAAGATAAATGAAGTCGTAAATGAAGAATGAAGTATTCCCAATTCTACAAGAATCGTTATCACATTCAATAGCCAAGTGAATATATATCAAAGTTTGAAAATTCTAGTTATAAATGAACGAATGGAGTATTCCAAATATAATAAGAAGCACTCTACAGCTCAATAGGCATGGGAAAATGTCAAAAGTGATAAATGTGAAACTTCAAGAAGGAGGAATGGATCAACGCACTACGAATACTTAGACATTGGATATACAAATGTTTAAAATCCAAATTCCAAATCGCAAATATTCTTAGTAATTATTTTTAGAATAGTATTACAAATATTCTTCAAATTTATATAAATATTCAAGAAATTACCTATAACATTTTATTAAATATGTTGTTCTTTGTTCGGAGCCTCTTCCACTTAGCAAGCAAACAGTTGCCAAAAATTCTACAATCGTATAAATTGAACGGGATTTTTTAAGAGGGGAAAAAATTTCTCGCAACCAGTTGGCTGACACGATTGAGAAGAAGCATTTTTTCTCTCAGCCGGTTGAGTCCCCGAGGCATTGACCCAACAACCCATTGGATTGTTGTTTCCCTGCACAATAGAAATCGAAGTTCTGCACAATTCGTCGCTGCTTCTGAAGCTGCCCGACTTCCGCATAGCGTGTTTACACACTCGCAGAAGCTTCTTAATGAACTCTCTTTTGGGTTATTTTATTGACAAGCAGTATGCATTACAACACAATTATATTACAAATATTCTTTAGAAAGAATAGTTACCTACAACATTTATTAATTATAATTAAGATTAGATCTATTAAAAAAAAAAGCATTAAAACACTGTGCTAAACAAAAATTAAACAGGCCTTCAAATTGGTTAAAATTCATGTCCATTCAAAAATTTATAGTCAAATATGAATATTTTATATTTTTATTTTTTATTATTTAATATTTTTTTATCATAGTTAGATAGGTATATTTACAATATTTATTACTGGTTTGATTTGTCACTATGGTCATTTTGCGCACACGAGGGCTAAATAGACCGGGACCTACAGTTTAAAGTGGATTCCGAACCACTCACAAACATCCATGCCCCTGACAGGATTCGAAGCTGAGGCCGGTGGCACCAAAGGCAAGAGTGCTAACCAATTGGCCATAAACCGCATTTACAGACATGGTAATAATGCTAATGTTATGTTAGAAGGTATTTTCTATATGTATTTTAAAATGTTAATTAAAAATGTATAAGTCAACTACAGAAATAAATTTGTAAAATTATTTTTTTGCATTTTTATATGAACATAGGAATGATTTCCCAATTAGAATTTTGCAAATTATGAACTCTGAGTTCCGAGTTTTATTGAGATGCACTTACATGAAAAAGGAAGTGTGAAAAGCTTATGAATCGAAAATGCCAAATTTGACTTTACACCCATTCCTCTGAAACAGGGGTCTCCAAACTACGGCCCGCGGGCCAAATCAGGCCCGCCAGTGTCATCAATTCGGCCCGCGACAGCGAATAGCTTATTGTTGTTGTAATAAGTTGGATAAAAAAACAATGATAATAACTCGGTTTTATTGACTGCTAGGTAAAGCTTAATGACAAGCATAATACGCAGAAAATTTAACTTAGGCATAAGAAATAATTGAAATGAATCCCACTAACATTATAAACTAGTGAACTTGCGGCGGTTACCCTCGGTAGTTATGTTGGGGTAAAGAGTATCGCATATCTATGTATATCGATGTTTGGAATGTATATATCCTGAATCAAACATATGATTTTTATCCAGAAAATCCCTCAGGAACGAAAAAGTTAAATTAACGCGAATGTTACTGTGGGGTATCCACTTGTAAAAATACTAATGAGATTTATGTAATTGCAATTTTTCACTGACAATAGTTTGTAGTTGTGGGTCAATTTTACTTGTACCAATTATTAAAAGAGATTTAAGATGCTCATCGGTTAAATTAGATCTGTAAACATTCTTTGTGTACTTCATTTTGGAGAATGTTTTCACACAATAATTGTAAATAATAGTACCAAAAATTCAAATAAAATGAAAACTTGTTAAAACATGAAAAACCCAAAAAACGATAGCAAATTTATGGAAATATTCCAGCAAATTTAAATTGAATTTACGTGAATTTCAGAAAACTAAAAAAATATATTACTGAATATTTTTAAAAAATGAATTCATAAAAATAAAATTTAAAAAAAAACTAAAGAGAGCACAGTATGCCAGACTTATTTATGACAAAGCACAGACCTTATTTTAAGGTCATTCATCTGATGAGACTGAATTTGCAGAATCATAAAACGTGATTTGAATGCGTTAGAGGAAGTCGCCGCAAAACGCTTTTTACTTCCTTTATTCCAATACTAGTAAAGAATGTCTCTTGCGAAAATACACTTGGTCATTTCGCAACAATGAATTTAGCGTTAACCTGCGGAATATTCTTTGTACCATGTACTACTGTGTCCAAAAAGTAAGACCACTTTTCAATTTAAAATTCTGAGGACTTATGGAATTTTAACTTTTTTTTTCTGTTTTTAGATTGCTGGCACTGTCCCTGACATCTGTGTGAAATGTGACGTCAAAATATTCATTAGTGTTTGAGTTACGCTTGGCTTTGCGAGACGCTCAAACTGATTCCGGCGATTTTTGAAATGTCTGAATTCATTGAGCAAAGAACTTGCATTCAATTTTGTTCGCGGAAACGTATAGAATGTTGCAGAGGGCATTCGGTGAGAATTCTATATCGGAAAGAAATGTTTACAAGTGATATAAACAGTTAAAAAGAAGGCAGAGAATGCCCTCTGGTCGACCCTCACGTTGGAATAAGTGCATTGTGCCCGGGGGATGACTTTGAAGGTGATGAAATAAATTTGGAAGAATAAAGAGTTTTTGAAAAAAAAAAAAAATTGGTCTTACTTTTTGGGCACAGTAGTATTGTGGTCTCGGAACTGTTTAATTACTAATGAAAGTTATTTATAAGATGCAGTTGAAACGCCAAATACAGATATCGTTCCTTCCTTCCACCGGATGCAATTGTGCAATTTTGCCAATATTTCAAATAGAATACCTCGAATATGGAATTAATGAATCATTCATATGAATGCCGTCACAAACAGTTTTTATTGATTGACTCACAATTAATAAAATAGAATTCCATATCCGATGGAATTAATGAATCATTCATATGAATACCACCACAAACAGTAGTTTTTATTGGTTGACTAACAGTTAAGATTATATATCTGAAGAATTGAATTATATCTTAAAAGCTTCATTTCAATTATCTGGGTTTGTTGACTTTAGGATTAGTTAAAAATGACATGTCCTACATAATTAAAACAAGTACAGCAAACTTTGTACAATATAAAAAATTAGCAGTACAAAAACAGCTGACGTATATAAAAAAAATAGTACTCTAACTGTGAACCTCTCATAGAATGAGATGCAAGCATGTTGCCCTTATTTAATGACACGTTTAAACAGTTCAGTAATATATTTAAGGTAATATTTATTGTTTTGCACTTTTAAGATATCATTTACGCTTATAGGTCTTAATCTTTAGTTTTGCAACCACTTAATTATGCCTCCCTTTATTTGGATATCTAGTAGTTTTTAATGTCTCAATGGGGAATTTAAATTCAAATAAAGAAATTCTCGATTTTCTTCTTAAGATTATGAATTATACAAATAAATATAAAAATAACTTTAGTAAACTTAAAAACTGAAATAATCATTCAGAGGAAAAGGGTCAAATACAATTACAGAAGCTTTCTTTTAAAAATAATTTGCCATTGAAGTCTGCAGTAAGAAGTTCGATTTACAAAGGCAAAGATAAAATTTAGAGTCATTGACGTTTGAATTTAATTATTTAAGAATATAAATAATTTAAGAATAACAAATATAGTATAATTAAGGTTACAACTTGTTTGTAAATTTATATATTTCAAACCTAACATAAGCTGAACTAATGAAGGTTATGATACTTGTGATATTTTTTGTATGGACTGTAAATATTCAAAGCTTAGAAGATAAGCACGGCAATCAAAATTAAGATTAAGATTAATATCTCCCATTAAATGTAACTAATTTTCAATACTTAATAAAATTTAATACCTTTTAATATCAGATGCTGAGCAGCAAGGAAAACAGTTCGGGCCAACATTACATTTCATCAATACAATGCAATTTACACCATACGATTATAATACTTTAGACATAAAATGACTTACCTAACATGAGAAACGGTGCCGCTAAATTAATTCCGATGAACTCCAAATTAAAGTACATTATAAGACCGAAAGCGGCAGCTACGCCCATGATAGAGGAAATGCATCCTATTACTCCGAGCCACGGTTTACTGGTCACCCAATCGGCCATCATGCAGGTGAGAATGGAAAAAGCCAGCATGATGAAGAGTGTGAGACTCAAGAAGGGCACCACACTTTGCGTGTTCTTCTGCAACTCTTTTGTCAGGGTGTTGGAGACGAACATGGCCAGCGAGATGGTATCGAACTGCTCGTTCAAAGATTCGATTGTCTCCAAGAACAGAGCTTCCCAAAGTCTCGCCATCTTCTCAGCCCTGGGCGAGCTCCAATCCAGGTAGTACATGAGATTCGCAGCACTGCAGTTGACAATCACAGCATTCTTGTCAGTGACCACACCACCCAATGCACCACCCAAGAAGTATATTCTGTTTGGTGTCTCCATCAAGGGAAAGGTCATGGTCACGTTTGGGTCATGTTCCATCATGCGAATTCTCGACTTGAAATCCAAGACATCGTTTTGGAAGCAGTGTCCTCCCAATTTCCTGGCACAAATATCTTCGTATCTCCACAGTCGCTCCTCGAACTCTATGGTAAGATTCTGGACTATCATGTTAAGCTCGTCTATTTCATCAAATATTTCCCCTCTAAGGACCGTTTTACCATCTCGAGGCACCACTATAACACGGCCAAAGTGCCCCGGCCTCGTTATACGCCCCAAGTCGAAGTTTCTAGAAGAGTTCATCGGAAAAAGAGTCTCCACTATGTTTCGTTCCACCTTGGAACGTCCATTCGTTGGTGTGAACAGGTATTCTGGATCATCTTCGTATCGAATCCTTTGCCAACCGGACCCGAATAGAGCTGCAACCAGTATAGGAACGATAACAAAATACCCCGGTCTGTCCGCTATTTCACGTCCCAATTTCCTAAACAGAGTCGATACCACTTTGTCTACTATATTACAAAGTCGAGTCATTTTTATGACCGAAAAGTTTCCAAACTAAAACAGTTTTCAATTAAATTTCCTTCAAAAACAAAACTCCAACTGTGAAGTATACTGTAATATACTTCCTGTCACTGTTAAAAAAATCCTGTAGGTACAAGTTAAAAAATCCTTTCTGGTAATTCAATTCACTGTATCATTTTGCTGTCGTGTTTAAAAAATGCTAAAATGGAAGATCACTTGCCAATTTATCCAACACACGCACACATATCACTGTATCCAAAAGTAAATTTCACGGAACTGTTGAAACTAGTGAATGAAAAAAAAAAGAATTGCTGAGTTGTTATTCTCCTGTAATCCAAATATCCATGGCGCAGAGAGATGAGTGCGAAACAACTCAGCCCGCAACCCCAGAGGAACACTGAATGATCTCAAGCATTTTGGGATCGTCTGCCGCAGGTGAGTGGGATGACGTCACGCAGAAAGGCGACCAATGAGTTAGCAGGCCACTGGAGTTTTCGTTCGGGTTCTGTTCTTTTTTTTATCCAGTTGTTTCTTTTCCTCTCGGGTTCCGGTTGCGCGAATTTCTGCTGTGACAGCGCTCCGTTAGAGTAATTATTTTGTAAACTCAACACAGGTGAGGAATGCAAGGGGAGAGGGAGAAAAAGAATCCAGTTATTCGATTCATATGAGCGCATCTATCTTTAAATATAAGTGTTTTATGTAATTCGGTCAACGCGAAACAGTAATGTATAAATGACGATTATTTGCAATTATAAAAAGTTAAAAAAAAAGTGTATTTATGCTAAATTTATGTATAAAATGTTTTTATTTTGCAGAAAATTAACAAAATTATCTATACATATATATATTATTATAAGCTATTCTTTAAATATGAGCATTTTATGTAATTCGGTTAATGCGAAACAGTAAGGTATAAATGGAAATTATTTGCAATTACAAAAAGTTAAAAAAAAATGTGTATTCATGTTATATTTAATTATAAAATGTTTTTATTTTGCAGAAAATTAACAAAATTATATATATAATTATAAACTATTCTTTAAATATAATCATTTTATGTAATTCGGTCAATGCAAAACTCTAATATATAAATGACAATTATTTGCAATTGCAAAAAGTTAAAAAATGAGTATTTAGGCTAAATTTGCGTATGAAATGTTTTTATTTTGCAGAAAATAAACAAAATTATTATTATTATTATTATATTATTATTATTATATTAATATTATTATATTATTATTATTATTATTATTATATTATTATTATTATTATTATATTATTATTATTATTATTATTATTATATTATTATTATTATTATTATAAACTATTCTTTAAATAAAAGCATTTTATGTAATTCAGTCAATGGGAAACAGTAATGCATACATGACAATTATTTCCGATTACAAAAAGTTAAAAAAAATGTGTATATACGCTAAATTTAAGTATAAAATGTTTTTATTTTGCAGAAAATTAATAAAAATATATATATATATATATATATATATATATATATATATAATTATTGTTATTATTATTATAAATTATTCTTTAGATATAAGTATTTTATGTAATTCGGTCAATGGGAAACAGTAATGTATAAATGACAATTATTTCCGATTACAGAAAGTTAAAAAAATAAATTTAAAGCTAAAAGCTAAATTTAAGTATAAAATGTTTTTTATTTTGCAGAAAATTAATAAAATTATATATATATAATTATTATTATTATTATTATAAATTAGATATAAGTATTTTATGTAATTCGGTCACTGGGAAACAGTAATGTATAAATGACAATTATTTCCGATTACAAAAAGTTAAAAAATGTGTATATACGCTAAATTTAAGTAAAAAATGTTTTTTATTTTGCAGAAAATTAACAAAATTATGTATACATATATATATTATTATTATTATAAACTATTCTTTAAATATAAGCATTTTATGTAATTCGGTCAACGTGAAGCACTAAGGAATAAATGACAATTATTTGCAATTACATAAAAGGCAAAAAAAAACGTGTATTTATGCTAAATTTGCGAATAAAAAGTTTTTATTTTGCAGAGAATTAACAAAATTGTATATATATATATATATTATTATTATTATTATTATAAACTATTCTTAAAATATAAGCATTTTATGTAATTCGGTCAATGTGAAACAGTGCATAAATGACAATTGTTTGCAATTACATGAAAGGTAAAAATTTTGTATTTATGCTAAATTTGAGTATAAATATTTTTATTTTGCAGAAAATTAACAAAATTATCAAAATAAATCTATAAAACATTTTAATGTGATTGAAGTTTCATATTTTTTGTTTTGTTTTTCTAATGCAGCTGGCAAACACTTAGACGATTGTCTTCGATGCCTTAAGTTAAGCGCAGCACCGACGTTATTCATTTAGCATTACCCAGGAGGTGCTTGTAGCTTGAAGATAAGCTATGGACGCAGAGTAACACTACCCCAGCAAAAATTTACGCTCCTATTAGACCGGGACCTGCGGTTTAAAGTGAATTCGAATCCCTACAAACAGCCATGGTACCGCCGGGACTCCAACCCGAAACCTGTGGTACCAAGCGCCACTCGGCCCTCATATTTATTGTTTAATTGTTAATTATATAAATTAGTGTGTTACAAAAACTCCATTAAGGAATTTTTTTTTCTCATTGTGTTTCATTAGACCAAGGGTGGCCAACCGACGGCTCACATCAAATATTTTTGCGTCCCGTAAGATTTATTACACTTTTACAAAACATAATTATTTTATAATGGCCAAAGGAGTGAAAACCAATGTATTAAAAAATACATAATTTGTGCATCCATATATTCGAAAAATTGATTGTCGAAATTATGAGAAAAATTAACTTTGATTTTAAAATAATATTCGTACACAAACAAATATCGCAGTGGTAAAATGAATATTTTTGAAAGATTTAATTTTTTTTATTTCATTCATATTTATATAATTTTTTAATTTCATTTATATTTATATAATTTTTTTAATTTCATTTTTAGTGTTATGTATTTCTTTACAATGTGCGTTTAGTATCATTATTATTATACTATCTATGTTTGCATGTAAGAATAATAGTAAATACAATAATAATAACTCATTCTGTTTCAATTTTTCACTGCAAAAAATGTCGCTAGTGGGTCTAAATCTAATAAGGGGTTATATAATTTTATATGCGGCCCGTGGAGTTAGGAGGCATTTTTAAAGTGGCCTGCAAGATCATTTGGGTTGCCCACCCCTGTTTTAAAGCAACAATAGTATTTAATAATATAAACAAGTAATATAAATAATTAAAGTCAATTCCTACTTAGGTCAACAAAGAAAATTTTTATTTTCGTTACTTTTTATTAAATAATTACAATTAATAGAAATATCTAAATATATATGACAGAATCACACTATTAAGTGGCAAAATAGAAAACGAAAAACGTCTACTTAAAGCCAAAAATTATTGATTTTCACAAGAATTGAACTCGCATTCTTCACCTTCACGTGAAAAATACCGAAATCCATGCATTTTACCGATTGAGCTACTGCCTGTGGATTTCAATTTTCATTATGAACTGCTAAAACACTATTTAAAGTATTAAAAATTAATTAAATTTAATTAGTGAATTAATATTTGAAAAAACTGCATTCACACCAAGTGTCATCCACTACAAGTTCAAAAAAATGTATCTGAACGTGAGTGGATGAATAAAAGTGTTTTATGAATGATTGAAAATTTGAACAAGATATATATATAGGCAGAGTGTGAGCTAATAGAAGGAATTGAAAAAGAAATCCAGTTATTCAATAGATATGTGCACATTGTAGAGTGCATTTATTTTTAAATATAAGTATTTTATGTAATTCGGTCAATGCAAAACAGTAATGCATAAATGACAATTATTTGCAATTGCAAGAAGTTAAAAAAGTGTATTTATGCTAAATTTGCGTATGCAAAGTTTTTTTATTTTGCAGAAATGTAACAAAATTATCAGAATATACCTATAAAACATTTCAATGTAATTGAATTTTCATATTGACTGTTTAATTCTTAATTATATAGATAAGTATGCTACAAAAAATTCCATTGGGGAATTTTTTTTTCTTATCGTGTTTCATTAGGCGATTATTCTCCTTAATGGTATGTAGTATAAATATATTTTTAAATTTCAACACATCAACGCCATTTTCATATGTGTTTTATTATAATAAGATTAACTATAAATCTAAAATTATGTTAATTGGGGGGGCGGTGTCCGAGTGGCTAGCGCTCTGGCGCTCGATACAACAGATTTTGGGTTTGAGTCCCGGCGGTTCCATGGATGTTTGCAGTGGGTCGGAATCCACTTTAAGTCGTAGTTTCCGGTCTGACAGGATCATAAAGAGCTGTGGGGATAGTGTTACTCCGCGTCCGTAGCTTATCTTCAAGCTACACACACTTCCTGGGTAGTGTTACGTCGGTGCGGCGCTTGTCTTAAGGCATCCAAGACAACTGTTTAAGTGTTTGCCAGCTGCATTAGAACAAAAAAAAAATATGTTAATTCATTATTGCTTCGTGATTTTGCTTTCCGTATACTGCAAATAAGTGATTAATCAAAAGGTATTGTGAAATAATGCATGGGATATATGTCTCCAGTTTTTTAATGCCTTGTTAATAAAAACATCTGTTAAAGCTTTTGTCCAGATAGATAAACCTATAATAATAATTAAAAATAAAATTTATGTCTGCAATAATTCCAAATAAGTAATTAAAACTTTTATAAAAATTTATTTTCTTATAAGTTCAAACGTTTCGCTCATTTAGGAACTTGTATTATTATAATATCAGCTTTTTCTCGTAATTCTCATTTGGAAGTAACGTGGAAACATCAGAAAATATCGAAAATTGCATTGCTGCTTATTGTAAGTTTTTGTTAATTATAAATTTGTAATGAAACTGCACAAGATGGACAATTTCAATGATACAGAGAATTAATATTTTTTTAATAGCATGATAATAATTTCTTTCACCATCATTAGCGCAACAGTCCCATGGCCGGCCAAGACGTCTGCCTGCCGGGGGATTTCTAGTCCGGACATGTTTTCTTTTACGGAGTAGGGTTGCCAGCAACGCTCTACAGCCATATTAGACCGGGAGCTACGGTTTAAAATGGATTCCAAAACCCTACAAACATACATGGTACCACCGGGATTCCAGCCCGATACCTGTTGCGCCGAGCGCCAGTCACCTGGCTATCAATCTCCATTAATTTCTTTACACCAGATAAATATCGCCGGACTTTCATATGGAGAGCGCCAGGTACCCGATACCACCAAGAGAACACCATTGAACGACACCGTTACGGTGGTGCAGGATGGCTCGTTTGGGGAGGAATTATTCTTGGTTTCAGAACTGACTTGCATGTTCAGAGTGTAACGATGACAGGCCACATCTATCGGGATGTCATTCTGGAACAACATGTACGTTTGTTTCGAGACGAATGCCTTCAATTGGAGGATATCACCCGTATGGATTGGACAGCATACTCACCGGACTTGAATCCAATAGAGCATGTGTGGGATATGCTTGGCCGACGAATTGCAGCCCGTCAACCCCCTCCCACCCGTCAACCGGAACTTCGGAGGGCATTGCTTGATGAGTGGTGTAATATTCTCCAAGATCAGATTGATAATTTGATACTCAGCATGCCTAGGCGTTGTAAGGCCTGTATTGCATCATCCGGGAGACATACTCCATATTAACCATCATACTAACCATTGTTATTCTGTTTTTGTAAATAGGTTCTTTTTCAAAATGTGCTCCAGGGACTTTACAAATAAGTCAAATTTGTTTTGCTTCTGTCTCTTTTTTTGCCTGAACTTCATTATCCTTAATTTATGGACATGAGTATAATTAATGTAACACCTTCATGATGATACGCCTTAACTCCTACGTTGCAATTCATTATTTCATAAAATTAACACAAAAATAATTATTCCAATTAGATGATGAATGGCCAGAAAACATGACACGCAAGAGCACACCTCATTTCCGATTCGAAAACATCAATTTCGCAACATATTTTATTAGTATAGGGGTGGCCAACCCAAACGATCTTGAGGGCCACTTTGGAAAAGTATCCTAACTCCGCGGGCCGCATATCAAATTGTATAATATCCCCCTATTAGATTTAGATGTACTATATTTTCTTAGAGTGAAAAATTGAAACAGAATGAGTTTTAATTTTTGTGTTTACTATTATTCTTACATGTAAACATGGATATTAATATAATAATAATGATACTAAACGCACATTGTAAAGAAATATAGAACACTCAAAATGAAATATGAAAAATGTATAAATACAAATGAAATCATTAAAAAATATTTATTTGATATTTTTGCGATATTTGTTTCTCCACTCTTTCATTTGCCTTTTACAAATCGATCACAATTTGGGTATTGGCACATCGTAATGGGTGTTGCAGGTGAGCGCCCGTTATGTTTGAGCGTGTTTTGTTTTGGTCAATTTTATTTTCTGAAAAAAAAATAAATTAACGATTTACAGGTGTAAGTTGAACAAAAAGCGCTAACAACTTTTTTGTGCCAGATTTCTCAAATTTGAAAATTTCACTATATATCTGTCGTACATATACACATACACAAACACACACACACATATATATATGTATATATATATATATATATATATATATATATATATATATTATGTCTTATATTATCAATATCTGGCAATATCTGTGATATATTCGTAAGAATATTATTTTAAAATCAAAGTTCATTTTTCTCTTAATTTCGACAGTTCATTTTTGAATACATGGATGCACATATAATAACAAAACATTTGAACACCTGGATGCACACATGATTTTTGAATACATGATGCATAGATTCAATCCTTGCTAGGGCCGGCAGTTATGTTGCAGAAAATATATGGAGTCCCACTGTCCGCAAGTCTTGGACATCCCTAAATTAGAACAAACAACAACGATGTGAAACGGCCACATAAAGAATGTTAGAGCGGTGATATTTATAAAATATTTTTAGAAGTTTTTAGCAAAAAACGGTTTTATCTAGCACAATACAAAAATATTTAATATTTTGATTCAAGTAATTGCAGCATTTTTTCCCCTTGCATTTTTTAGTCTGGGAATCGCTTCTTCATGGAACACATTGTCTTTTAGTCCATAAAAACCAAACTCATTTTACGGCTTTTCTCGAAACAATTGCATTTTCATTAATGTCGGATTCCTGCGTTCCATTTTAGGGTTTTTACGTAATAAATGATCTCAAAAATGGGGAACGCTGCTCTAAAAACCAAAATCACGATAATTTCGTAAGCAACAAATAAAAAAAATACTTTTATTCTTAGAATTTTCATAACGTTAATTTTTTTAAACTACAAACAACTGTAGAAAGAAATGGTGTCGAAAGAAATGGTTGGATGTAGAGTTTATGAAGATACAATTTACAAATGACGTCATTTCAGTTTTACTAAAATGAAAAATAGTGAAAAAAATATACAAGCATAGAAAGCATAGTTAAGACGAAGGCAGAGAGCAAATATAAGGCAGAGAACGTGTTGAAGATGAAGAGGGCTGTGGTCGACCATCATTCTCAATAGACGAAGCTCACGTCCACAAAATTAAAGATTGGGTGCTTGCAAACCATAGATTTACAATTAGAGACCTTGCTGATGATGTTGGAATTTCAAAATTCCATTTCAAAAGATGTTTTGGGCTTCAAACGCGTCAAATCTCAATTGGTACCGAAAACATTGAATTTTTTGGAAAAACGTCTTTACGTTGAAATGTGGGAAACAATGCTTTCTGGCTATCAGGACAAGTTGAAATGCATCATAACTGGAGATGAGACTTGGATTTATGCTTACGACCCGGAAACAGCCGATCAATCGAGCGAATATCATGACAAAGGTGAAGAAAGACCGAAAAGAGCACGCCAAAGTCGTTCAAAAATCAAGATCATGTTGGCAGTTTTCTTCGATTACCGTGGTGTGGTACATTATTTCGCAGGGCCAAACTCTCAACAAGGAATACTATGTGGTCGTTTACGTGACGTTATTTCCAAAAAAAAAGGCCACATTTATGGAAAGGCAACTCTTGGTTATTTATTTATTTATTTATTTTTTTTTTTAATTTAAAGGACATCCAAAGATCCATTCCACCATGCAGTTTTAGTAATAAAAAAAAATTCTCTCAAGTATTTCAATCAATCCATTGAACAAATTATTTAATTATAAATTTTTTTTTCAAATGATAATAGATAGAGTTTAATAGATAATCAACTAAAAGTTTATTTTCTTTTCAAATTTCTTTTAAACGTATTTTTTAACAGCGTTGAACGTTTCAAAAAATGAAAGAATTTAAACCAAAGAAATAAAACGACAGAGGTTCAAAACATCCGCGTATCAAAGTTTTGCCAGGAGAAGTTATATCACAGTCAACTCAACTCATTCCCCAGTAAACTTTTGAGGTCAATAATATTATTGCTACAAAATAAAAACTATCGGAAATCATATTTTAAACCGAGAAAACAATTTAACCCGAGTTTTGATGTGAGTGAGCATCGTTTTCATGCAAACCACTGCGGTTCATTCTCTTTTTTGAAAGATATTCGACTCGGTAATGAAATCCGTTTTATACATGGCTGTAAATATCCTGCTCATCTTAATATTTTCTTTGATTTTTTTTTTTTTCCGTCTAAAAAAAAAAAGTTTTATATAGAAAGAAAGGGGCTTTAAAAAAGAAAAGAGAAGCAATTAAAAATATTTAAACAATGTTTTTCTTTATTAAGGTATTCGATGTTTTCCTCGTGAATTCAAGTAAAATATGTAAGATAATATTTTATGGAAAAATTAAATTATTTGAATATTAATGTGTTTAAAAATACACAAAATTAAGTTAACTAATAATACTAACTAAATACACAAACTGTATTTTTAAACACATTAATATGCAAATAATTTTTGTTGGAGTTGTCGGAGTTTTCTCCCATACGATACGCAAATGCGGGATAGTTCCCTTAAAAGACCTCCCGGAAGGCTCTGCCATCTTTCTTCAATGTCACGAAGCCAAGTCATACTTCTACCCTGGGTGCTCCCTCACAACAGAAGTTGCCCCTCCCCTTTTCCTCCTT
Source organism: Caerostris extrusa (assembly GCA_021605095.1). Taxonomy (NCBI): domain Eukaryota; kingdom Metazoa; phylum Arthropoda; class Arachnida; order Araneae; family Araneidae; genus Caerostris; species Caerostris extrusa. The sequence continues at coordinate 85,379 of BPLR01003907.1, forward strand.
CCATGAGACTACACGTCACTTGGACTTGGTCTAGATGTTGCTATCATGTGGGATACAAAAAATACATTATACATAAATATATATATATATGTATCTGTGTGTTGTGTGTGTGTATGTATACATGTAAAGGAAACACAAAAATTTCAATTGATATACGCTTACTATAAAAACTATCTATAAAGTACAAAGATAAATGTAAAATGAGCGACTGTAATTACACATTAAAGAAGGGTCATAAAAGTAAATAAAGTAATAAGGTAATAATGAATGTTAAATAAATAAAATTGTACTTTTTTGATTTATAACAATATATCTGAAATCATCGTTATAAATCAAATAGTAAATCGATATATTTAAAAATTATTGTGTATTTTAAAGTATAATCTTGATTTGTGGAGTATTTTCAGTTTAGTAAAATTTATTTTTGTATTAAAAATAAATTTATAATAAATATAATGAATTAATAATAAATTATAATAATTGAATTAAAATTTAATATATGGAATTATGATAATTGAATTAAAAGTTATATAATGAATTATAATAATTGAATTAAAATTTAGTAAATGAATAAATATAGTATAGTATGGAATAAATTTATAATTTATAAATTTATTCCATACTGTTCATGCCATTAATTTATTTACTAAATTTTAATCCAATTTAGTATCCTAAAATAATTTTCCACACATTAAAACATAATTAGATTTATTACATTCTAAAAAAAAAATTAATATTTATAAGATTGCATGCAACTGTATACTATTTAGGTTAACAATGTAACAAGGAAAATCTTTATTTAGCTTGCATTTTTGCTACTTTTATTTACTGTTCGGTTACTTTTTTTAATTCGCCAATAAAATTTAATTTTATAATAAAATTCTATCATAAAAATTAAAATGAATACAAAATGTTTTAGTGCCTTTCATAAAAAAAAACACATATAATCTGAGAAACTATTTCAATGGCATATGGACAATATGTTTTCAAAAACAAAGCCATTGACCCATAATGCCCACTGAACATGAAGCCACATTACGTAAGTAGCGACCCAAACAAAAGTACCCTTCGGAAAGCTATCGGTCAATTTTGTATCTCTATTGTTCTTTTGTAGTGGTCCTTGTTTCCCAGTTTTTTTCTTTTTCTTGAAGAATGCCATGTTTTTATATTTTTACAAGAAAAATTTTGACTCTGCACGTCAGGCGCTCGATGTTAAAAATGGCGATTGAAGAAAATGCATTCGAACAATATATTTTGCAGAGAGGAAGTCGTAAAATAAAAATTTCTTGGGCTTTGTGAATGACGGAAGGATATTCCGATATTGTTTATAGAAATTCTATAGTCCTGTTGTTTTTTTTTTTTTATGTATCTATAGATTATTCAAAAACTTAAATCAAGGTTCTATGGAGTTAAAATGAGAATTACATTTTTGAATGATATAAGCTGTTGTAATATATGCCTTTATTGGAAATAAATCCATTACAATAAGAAGAAAAAAGCAGAACGAAGCAAACATACAGCAAGACTGCAATTGGCAATAAGTCGGTCCCACACACCACAAAAAGTCAAAGGGGTAGAGACTAAATAAAGGGGGTAGACACTTTATTTTAGTTCATGAGGCCTCTGTCCTCCCAATACAATTGCAAGACCTCCTTGGCCCTGAGCCACCCTGTTCAATCCTGGACGTTTCAAAAGATGTTCTGAATTCGTTGTTCCAGCCCTACATATTGGCCAAGTGTTCGAGGCGAGGACTCGTATCCTGTTTAAGTGTTCAGCAAGACAATCGCGCCCAGTTCATAATCGAAAGTTGGAAACCGCCTCTTCACGTAGTCTAGTGTTAAAGATTTTCCAACTATCTTGAATAGTGTGCCAATTTTTGCCTAGAATGATCCAAGTAAAACAATCAAAATGACATGGATGAGCATCCTCTTTTGATTTTGAAGTTTTTACATTAGTGATTTCTACAGTTCATTTTTCATCAGCTAACATAGTGCAATACATCAAAGAAATTTTATGAAATTCAAAGAAATTTAGTTTTGATTTTCTTCCATTCAAACTCTCATTCATTAAAATGTTCTTTGAAATTTTATAAATTAAATTTCATTTCAATAATTGTTATATATATATATATATATATATATATATATAAAAGATTATCTGTGTTAAAATAGTTTTTTAGTAATTATCCACTAATTCTATTCTGTATCAACTGATATAGTATAACTTCCTTAATATACGGTTATTACTAAACATTCAGTTATGAATACAAGTACACTAACATGTATTCATTTTATATTTTTGCTCTATATTTTTGATAAGCTTTCAAAAAAATTATCAAAACTATAATTATACATTAAAATTCAGACATTTAAAAACGCCGTTTCAGTGTCTCACATAGCCAAGTGCAACTCAAATACTCATGAATATTTTGGCGTGAAATTTCACATAGATGTCAAGGACAGTGCCAGCAACCTAAAAAAAAAAGAAAAATAATTGAAACTCCATAAGCCCCGGGGTTTTTAAATTGGTTTTACTTTTGGACACAGTAGTATGTTACAAATGTAAATTTTACTTTACATTCTATTGCGATTGTTTGTAATAAGACTTGTAATAATTGTATAGAATAAATGTATCGTTTAAAGAAATGTATATCCACCTTTCCGTATTAAAAAAGACAGAATTACGGTAAAAATCTCCGTAAACGGGGACACATTGTGCATGTGAAACGAATAGCCAGAGGTTAGCCACACGAAATAAAAGAAAAATTACAGGAAAAACAGAGCAGCACTCATCATTTCTGTACAGATGAATTCAGATGGCACGCCAGAATGTTTTTTGGAAACGTTTTCTTCCTCCCCTAGTAAAGAATATTATTAAAAAAGAACTTTCGTTTTGCAAGTTCCCGCTGTTTTCAAAGTCCCGACGTTCCGCTCATGATTTGAATAAACTGTTCCATCTAATTGGTTTCTATTTTCATTCTTCTCTAATTCTGTTTGACTTGGATCAGCTTTCTGTAAACGGTTTTTTTTTTTTTTTTTTTTTTTTTTTAGTTTGTTTTATATTTATGTCTACAATGTTATTCAGTAATAGGCGATTATTTAAAAATATTTTCCTTCAACTACTGTCATGGTTTAAAAATACAACTAAATGGAAGAAAAGAAGGTCAAGACCAATTTGCGATGAATATACGCAGACTTAGTACATCTATACACTCGCGATTTTAAGAACTTCAAAAGATTTCGTTAATTATTTCCATGAATTAGTTTTAATAAAAAAATATATAAAACTTTAATAATAACAAATATAAATGGTTAACAAATCAAAACGAAAAATTCTCACTTAATAATAAGACTTTCATTCTATTAAATTTGTTCCTTAATTCTGAATCTTTATTAACAGCAACGTTATGATACTACACTACTGACCATTAAAATTGCTACACCAAGAAGGTGACTTGCTACAGACAAAATTAATTTAAACGACAGAAAGAAGGGATATGCAAATGCTTTATGATATGCTCTTCAGCGCATTCGAACAAAGCAGGCGCCGGTAGCGACTCCTACAATCTGTTTAAATGAAAAATTTTTCAGCCGGTTTCTCATACACAAATTACATTTGAACGTTGTTGCCTGGTGAAAAGTTGTTGTGATGCCTCGTGTAAGAAGCAGAAATGCGTACCAGCACGTTTCTGACTTTGATAACGGTCGAATTGTAGCGTACCGGGATTGCGGTTTATCGTATCGCAGTATTGCTGCTCGAGTTGGTCGAGATCCAATGACTGTTAGCAGAATATGGAATTGATGGGTTCAGGACGGTATTACGGAACGCCGTGTTAGAACTCAACGGCCCCCTTTCACTAGCAGCCGAGAAGACAGGCCTGCTACCCGCATGGCCTTAATGGATCGTGCAGCCACGTCACGAGCCATGAATCAAGAATTGAGATCGTGTGCAAAGCAACAAGTGTCTGCACGAACAGTTCAGCAGCATGGACTCTCAGCTCGGAGACCACGGCTGCGGCTACCCTTGACGCTGCATCACAGACAGGAGCATCTTTAATGGTGTAACCAACAACGAACCTGGGAGCACGAATGGCGAGACGTCATTTTTTCAGATAAATTCAGGTTCTGTTTACAGTATCAAGATGGTCGCATCCGTGTTTGGCGGCATCGTGGTGAACGTGCATTCGTCATCGTCATACTGGCCCACCACCTGGCTTGATGGTATGGGGTGTTATTGGATACACGTTTCGGTTACCTCTTGTTCGCATTGACGACACTTTGAACAGTGCACGTTACATTTCTGGTGTGTTACGACCCGTGGCTCTACCTTTTATTCGAGCTCTGCGAAACCCTACGTTTCAGCAGGATAATTCACGACCGCATGTTACTGGTATTGTACGGACCTTCCTTGATACGGAAAATGTTCGGCTGTTGTCCTGGCCTGCACGTTCACCAGGTCTCTCACCAATAGAAAACTTCTGGTAAATGGTTTCCGAGCCGAGCTATGGCTCGTCACCATACTCCAGTCACTACGTTGATGGGCTGTGTCAACGTGTTGAAGCTGCATGGGCATCTGTACCTGTGCATGCCATCCAATTTCTGTTTGACTCAATGCCCAGGCGTTATAACTTGTTATTTCCAGTATAATATATTTGTCCAATAAATATAATTTTGTTATCTGCATTTCTTCCTATTGTAGCAATTTAAATGGCCATTCGTGTACATAAGTTATTGATTTTGGTATTTTCTGCTGAAGTTGAACCTCATTTAAATATTAACTGTTATATAAAATAAAATATAAAGCTATTATTCAAATTATATTATGCCATTCTTCCTTCATCTTTTCACTCATGCTTAATGAATAAAACATAGACACGAAAATAGCATACCGGGAAAATGGATCATTACTAACTTCGAAAAGACTGCAATGCGTGAAAAAATAATGCATTATGAGAAGACATTTTCCTCTTGTAAACAAATGCGTATTCTGTAAGCGGAAGGAAAGGTGAAATTACTTACGTTAAACGCTTTCTCGATTCAAGAATAGCGCCGTTTTGTGCAAATTTGCAGTTTCTGTAAGACGACGTGACTTTCATTCAAGAAGAAACGTCAAGATATTATTCATTAGATATTAAGGATTGGGAACATGGGTATTCAATCTTTTCTGAGACGTGAAACACAGGAAGTTAACAGTCATTATGATTTACAGATGCTTTCATAAATGTACGGAAATATCGGAACAATGGAAATTTTACTCGTAAAATGTCTGTATTTTATTTTCAGTTAAAAGAAATTTAAAAATATTTCATAGCCCACGCCTTTTAAATTATCATTCCACTTATTAAATAAAATAAATAAAAAAAAATGGAAGTATGTGCTGTCTTTGACAACATCTCATTAATTTCATGTAATGTGATCTTTAAATAATCGTTTCAATGATTCTGATTTCTAAGTTATTCTGATGTCATGTTATGTCTCTTTTTAAAGTGCGTTTCGATGAAATGCGTCGAAATAAAGCAGTTTCTGCTATTTATGACGTAATTAAACTCTAGTACGTTAAAAGTACGTCTTTCATACCACATGTGAACTAGTCCTAATCTTCTCAATAAATAGTACACATATTAATCTTCTTGATAGGAACTAGAAACTAGCAGATGAACATAAATATCTAAAAATAATTTTAACTTCCTACTGAGTGACAACATTTTTTTTTTTTTAGATGTTTATTATTATTTTTTGTTTAAAATGTACTGCACAATATATATATATATATATACCAGATTTTTTTACCTATTTATATATATATATATATAATTTTCAACATAAAATTATTTGCTGTAGTTTTTTTAAAGCTAATACAAAAAGTTCTATTGATATAAAATTTTATTAGTTAAGCTAAAATATGAAATATGTTTTTGAAGTTTCTTTTAAACAAACGAATGAAAGAAAAGTACAACTTTCAATGCTCTAAAATTTCCTACAGATTAAGATATAAGCAGTAAAATATTTTATGTTATGCTGCACCTTTATTAAATAGTTTTAAAGTAAATTGCACATCATTTCATTTGTTTTTGTTTTTTTTCAAAATTTTCTGCACTTTCTGGAATTTTTTTTTTCAAAATCATGATTAATGAGTGATGTTTAACATGCTTTAAGTAAATGAAAGGCTATAAAACTCTAAGTTGTTTTTGTTATGACAGGTATTCCACCTATTGCTTTTAGAGTCTAACATAAAAATTAAATCTATGAATTTTTGGGGATAAAATATATGGACATCTCTTATACAGAATTCAATATGTATTTTTCTCATCCAGTATTGTTTTTACAGTCAATTTAAATTAAAAGTGTAACTGGCAACTGGCGTACCGATTACGAAGTACCCATGGGGATAGACCCCTTTATCCTCCTCGTCTTAATTTATATATATGTTTACAATTTTAATTGGATGCTTTAGGTTAGTAATAATGATAAAAAAAAAATTAAGTTTCTAAAAATTAAAAGATGGTACTCTAAAAATTAAAAAATACTAAAAATAAATAAAAAGTAAGATAAAAAATAAAAAAAGTTAATTAAGTTAATTCGGTACAATTAGGAACCAGTTGTTGATACCATAAAACTATTGAAAATGATATGAAATTGTGATTGCTCACCGTGTGGGATCCGTAGTGATGATCTGAAAGGTAAAGCATTAATTCCCCCAAAAAAAAAAAAGTGTAACGAAAGTGATAAGAATCATTTCAGGGGCTTTGCTTTATTCGAAGTCAGTTGAAGAAGTTGTTTCGTAAGAATTTTGTATTTCTGACGAATATGATATTTGTTTTTGTTATATATGTTTTTGTGTATCTGTTTGACTGCCGTATACTAGTGTGCCCAAAAAGTAAGACCAATTATTTTTAAAAAAAAAAAACTCTTTATTTATTCCTCCAAATTTAGTTCATCGCCTTCAAAGCAATCCCCTTCGGATACAATGCACTTATGGCAACTGTTTTCCAATCCTCAATGCATGCTGAAAAGTCATCGGCAGGGGGAGGGCCTTCAAAAGCGCGCCGAATCATGTTGAATCTCTTCAGTCGACACAAAACGGTGTCCGCTGAGTGGTCTTTTGAGTTTAACCAGAAGTAGCCAGAAATCGCACGCTGCGAAATCAGGTGAATACAGTGGTTGTGGAACGATATGGGTTTCATTTTTGGCGATAAAGTCACGAAGAATCAATGTAGTGTGAGCTGGCGCATTCAATGTTTTCGGTACCCATCGAGATTGGACGCGTTTGAGGTCAAAATGGAATGGACCGATCTTTCGAAATTCCAACATCTTCAGCAAGGTCTCTAATTGTAAATAGACGGTTTGCAAGCGCCCAATCTTTAATTTTTTGGACGTGAGCTTCGTCGTTTGAGATGGATGGTCGACCAGAGGACTCTTCGTCTTCAAAGCATTCTCTACATTAATGAATATTTTGAATATGAATATTTCAAACACTAATGAATATTTTGACGTCAAATTTCCCACAGATGTCAAGGGTAGGGCCAGAAACCTAAAAAGAAAAACAAAATAGAAATTCCATAAGCCCCGGGAATTTTAAATTGAAAATGGGTCTTACTTTTTCGACACAGTATTAGTTTGAAAAACCTTCCCGCCAGCTGGAAATATTTTTCACTCTCTTAAAAATGCAAAGACAACTTAGTTGTTCAAACTCTCTCAATTATAATTACTCTGACAAGAAATAAATGTAAGGGGGAACAGGTTGTTTTGGGAAATGAAAAAGCCGATTTCTTATTAGCAAAGAATCTCTCTATTAGCTTCGAAGTTAGTATTCCTAAAAAGTTGCTGACGGAAAAAAACATTATCAAAAAATGATAAATGGGTCAAGTATGTCTTATCTTTAAAAGCATGCCAGTAGAAGCAATTTATTTCCTTTTGTGAATAAAAGATTAAAGTATTGACCCTTTTTTTTTTTCTTTTGTGATTTCAGAATTATTTAACTTTCCATAAAGTCGAGGTAATTATAATGGACACTTTTTTTTTATTTCATCTATAATTGAGTAATTTGTGTAATTGTACTGTAGAAGAAGGAGGGGGTGGGGGAGGGATCTGGAACATATTATTTTTTTAGATATATAAAATCTAAAACAATAGAAAGGTTCTTACGTAAAATTTACGTCCAAAATTTTTTTCCTCTGTTAATATCGGTGAACGTGTGAATTCCTGACTATATGATTCATGTATGCCTCAATGCTTACATACATTGTAACATAATTATGCCGTTTCATTAGATTTGTGTTTTTGTTTATTCACTTGTAAATATTTTTTACGTTAGCTTTACTACTGTGCCCAAAAAGTAAGACCCATTTTCAATCTAAAATTCCTAGAGCTTATGAAATTTCAATTTTTTTCCTTTTAGGTTGCTGTCACTGTCCTTGACATCTGTGTGAAATTTGACGTCTAAATATTAATCAGTGTTTGAGTTTTTCTTGGCTTCAATGTGTGTTCCTTGAATATTCTCTATTCGTGAACCTCGTCTAATGATTCGTTCCTCGCACAAAATTTTATTTCTTGGAAAAAAATAGTTATCCGGCATTTTCTCACTCGAAACAATAACTCTCTGAATTTCTTTCTCTCTGATATGTGAATATATCTGATATTTGATTCAGCCTATGGCAATGCAGATCGAAGGACTTTAAAATCAAGTTTTTAGCATTAAAATAACTGCTTGATCCAATTCTCTATTTAAAGATTATTATGTTGTTGCTCTAATGCACCTGGCAGTACATTCTTAATCTTTATGCCCTCAGCAAGGGCTGCACCGCTGTTATTCATTTAGCACTATACAGGGGCACGTATAAATATGCTACGGACACGAGTACACATTATAAGCTATATTATTTCTGTTTGCTGAAAACTGGATCCAAGTCTAAGACTCCTTTCAGCCATGTACTCCGATAATGTAAGATAACACAAAAATATATACTACTACACCACACCACACCACACCACTGTGCCTAGAGCTGAGTTGCCCCTTTACAATTTGGGAAGGATGTGGGTGAGAAGTCTGATTGAGCTCTGTGACGCTACGGTCGTATGAGACCGGGACCTGGATTCCGAACCCCTACAAACATCTATGACAGCGCCGGGATTCGAACCCGTTACCTATGGTACCGAGATCAAGAGCGCTAGCCACTCGGTCATCAGACCCCTAATTATACGAAACCGGAACCTACGGCTTAAGGTGGATTCCAAACCCCTACAAACATCCATGACACCGCCGGGACTCCCGAACCCTGTGGTGTAGAGCGGTAACCATTCAGGCCCCTCTATTGGTATGTAAACAATACTATCCATAATTTATTGAGCTCTAATATTTTTTACTATCCCCTTTTATTATATCCATTTTCTGAGTTTAGTTTTGAGTTTCATTAATTTTTACGGATATTTATTTTAAATACACATTTTTTTTTTAATTTTTTGTAGGTTTTTTTTTTTTTTTTTTTTCATTGTAGCTGTATGGCTTATGCAGCTTATTGTTTTTTATCTTCTTGCATTACTTCCATTATGGATGAAAAAATAATGCGTTCCAATATTTCTCAGATAAAAAAAAATACATACAATTAAAATTAAATTATTCTAAATGAAGAAGATTATAAGAATTTTAAATGAATAATAATTGCATTTTAAATAGGTACAAAAAAATGCATTCCAGATATTGAAATACTCTCAGTAGAATATCTATTCTTTTCCAAGAATCGAATGCTGCAATTCATTTAAATACCCATTTTTCTGGGTGATAATTTTCTTGAAAATAACTGCTTTTCACTCAAAAAACAGCAGCATTGTACTATTCTCTTCCAAGAATTGACCCCGTTAAACTGTAGGTCCGCGTCTAATGAGCCCAAAGAGGTGCACAAAACGACCGTAAAGCGACAAAACAAAACCGAAACCTTCAAGAATCGAATGTTGCAATTCATTTAAATACCCATTTTTAAAATTTTGTTCTGGGTCATAATTTTCTGGAAAATAACTATTTTTTTGAAAGCATTCATGATTTTGGTTCCTTTCACAATGACATAAGTACATTGACCTTTATGATTTGGCAGCTAAAATGTAACGTGTTGGCCAAAAATAATAGTAATAATAAACATCAAATTTGTATGATCCTTTACGCTATAATAGTTTTTAAAATTATTCTTACTAAACGTTATGCCTTCAAGTTAATGATTAAAATAAATAACAATTTGACAAAATTATTAAGTTTAATCAACTCATCTTTTATTATCTTTAACTCATCTTTTTATGTTAAATTGAGTTTAACATTAAAGCATAATTTAAGCTCTAACGCATAATTTCACTAAAAGAAATTGTACAACATAATAAAACCTATCATGCGGTATATCTTCTTAAAAACCTCAATTTAGTATAACAAAAATTAGTTCAATAAAGTAGGATTAAATTCAATAATTTTGACAAATTGTTATTTATTTTAAGCATTACCTTGAAGACGTAAGAATAATTTGTTGTAAGAATAAATTTAAAACTATTATAATGTAAAAGATTTTATAAAAACTTGATGCATGATTATCATTAACTGATAAAAAGTATGCATCAAGTTTTTATATTTAAGTTCAGACTTAAATTTTCTTTTTATTGAAAATATTTCATGATGATATTCCTAGAAATAGACCTAACTATTTACGATCGTTTAAAGTTAAGTAAATATCAACAAATGGATAATGATTTTGTGTCTTGGAATAACAACTCATTCAATTGTGGCTAAGAAGATTTTTGATAGTAAATAGAGGTATTTTCTTACGAATCAGTGTGTTTATCGCTTTTGGGATAAGAAAACCCCCCAATATAAATAGTAAATAAGCAAACTTTTTGTATTTAGGGTTGTTGTTTTTTCTGAATAAAATTAGAATAAAGCTACTGAAATGATCTAAATTTTTATGCTACGGTGTAGTTTCTTATGATGTTCACCTATGCTAGAAATGTTTTCTTTTAGGAGTAGGTTGCATGATTTTATGTACTCTGTTTTGTAAAATGAGTAATGATGACAGCAATATAAGAAACTTCAAAATGTTTCTAAACTTGGTTTATTATTTTAAGCTCTTAATATTAGTCACATTAATCATACTACTGTGCCCAAAGGGTAAGACCAATTTTTTTCTTTCAAAAACTCTTTATTTATTCTTCCAAATTTATTTCATCGCCTTCAAAGTAGTCCCCTCCGGACACAATGCATTTATGCCAACGTTTTTCAATTCTCAATGCATGCTAAAAAGTCATCGGCAGGGATGGCATTCAAAGAGCACGCCGATTCACGACGAATCTCTTCAATCGACTCAAAACGGTGTCCCCGGAATGGCCTTTTGAGTTTAGGGAATAGCTAGAAGTCTCACGGTGTGAATGTGGCGGTTGTGGAACGAAGTGGGTTTCATTTTCGGCGAAAGGGTTAGGAAGAATCAATGCAGTGTGAGATGGCGCATTCAGTGTTTTCGGTACAAATTGAGATTTGACGCGTGTGAGTCCCAAAATGGAATGGACCGATCCTTTTGAAATACTAACATCTTCAGCATGGTCTCTAATTGTACAAATCGACGGTTTTCAAACACCAAATCTTTAATTTTTTTGGATGTGAGCATCGTCGGTTGAGGTGGATGGTCGACCAGAGGACTCTCCTCCTTCAACGTGTTCTCTGCATTCTTTGAGCTGTTTATACCACTTGTAAACATTTCTTTCCGATATAGGAATGCTCACCGAATGCGTCCTGCAACATTCTATACGTTTCCGAAAATAAAATTGAGTTCAAGTTCTTTGCTCAATGAATTAAGATGTTTCAAAAATCGTCGGAATCAGTCACACAAAGCCAAGCGTAACTCAAACACGAATGAATATTTTGATCTGAAATTTCACATAGATGTCAAGGACAGTGCCTGCAACCTAAAAAAGAAAAACAATTGAAATTCCATAAGCCCCAGGAATTTTAAATTGAAAATTGATCTTACTTTTGGACACAGCAGTAGTTGTGTTTTGTAACCATTACGTCTTTCGTTATAATTTGATTACTATGGAAAATTATTATTCTATCCTATGAAAAATTTCCTTCCACTCGACATCTTGGCAGTGCAATTTCAAGGGATTTTTAAGACAGACTAATGTCTATTTTAAAAATTTCTATCCTAAACAAACAAAGAATTGGTGTTTTTATAAAACAGCACAATTCTTATAGGAATAAATTATTAATTATCAGCCAGCTGATTCTGTAGACGTTATATAAATAACAAGTTATGAATTCTCTCATGCGCATCAAAAAAGAAAGCCATTTACTTTCAATTGACTATTTTTAGAACTCAGTTGGAAAACAAGATGTCAATTACTTAGACAACTTTCTCAATATTGTTGTTTGAAAGAGTTAAAGCTGCAAACATTTCATGAGCTGCATTATAAATAAATAAATTAAAAAATAGACGAGCATACAACAATAACACTAAGCCACTTTTTTTTTACGGTACAATTAAAAAACTGCCTTCCTATATAGGAAATTATTACATGCATTCAACCAGTTTAACAAAAAACAACAAGCTTCTTTCTTAAACTAAGACGACCTGGCGCAGAGGTAAAGAAGTGGATCTGCGACCGCGATGTAGAGTGTTCGAATCTGAACTCAGCTCCTTTCGCTATCTTTAGGGGCGGGAATGGCCGAGTGGCTAGTGCTGTGGAGCTCGGTACCACATGTTTCGGGTTCGAGTTCCGGCGATGGGTGCCGTGGATGTTCGTAATGGTTCGGAATCCACTTTAAACCATAGGTCCCGATCTAACAGGGTAGCGTTGCGGGAGGTAGCGCTGCTCCGAGTCCGTAGCTTATGTTCAAGCTACACGCACCTCCCCTGGGTAGTGCTGAGTGAGTAACGTCTGCGCAGCGCTTGCCTTCAGGCATCCAAGACAATTGCCTAAGTGTTTTGCCAACTGCATTAGAACAAAAAAAAATCTCATGTTCATCAAGGAAACCATTTACTTTCAGTTGGCTATTTTAGAACTCTAGTAGAAAAACAAGATGTCAGTTTTATACAACTACTACTTTTTCAATATTGTTATTTAATAGGGTTAAGCTACATTGCATTATAAATAAATAGTCAGACGTACAACAATAACACTAAACCACTTTTGGTGCAATTAAAAAAAAAAAAAAAACGCCTCTTATAAACGAAATTATTAGCATGCACCCAACCAGTTTAACTCAAAAAAAACAACAAGGCATCTTTCTTAAACTAAAGAAGCTAATAATAATAAAATAAGTAATATAAAAAAAAAATTTAAGTCAATTCCTACTTCTTTTTTTTTTCACTCTATTTCCTGAAAGTCCTTTATAAATAATTTTGTCTCATTTTTTATATTATCGGGCGCTACTATTTATTAGAATGCAATACACTTAAATCTAAAAAAAAACTAAAAATTAATTAATTAAATTAAATTATTAAATAATATTTGAAAAAAACTATTCCACATCAATGTCTTTCTCTACAAGTTCAAAAAAATGTATTTGAACGTGGTGGATAAATAAAAAGTATTTCATGAACGATTGAAAATGTGAACAAGATATATATATATATAGGGAGAGGTCAGCTAATAGAAGGAATTGAATAAATAAATTACAAATAGTCGAGAATAGTGCAAGCAATAACACTACTCAAGCCACTTTTTGGTGCAATTAAAAAAAAAACGCCTAACGCCTAAAAAATAAACGAAATTATTAGCATGCATTTCAACCAGTTTAACAAAAACAACAAGCCCCTTTCTTAAACTAAAAAAAAAATAAAAAAGACAGTTTAGCGACTGGATTTCAATCTCGCAGATGAACGAGGGAAAGTTGAGAACTGTTTTCCCATTGACTGTCTTCAACAACAACAAGATTTAAGGGCCTTCTGATTGTCTTAACATGTAACCATTTCCCTTTTGGCCATGCGTTGTTTGTCCCACATTCTCCTCTGCCAAACAGCTTTCTCTCCAACAGCATTGTTGACGGCCCTTCTCTGCTAACGATCACTTTTGGAACAACAACAAGAAAATGAGCAAAAACTTTCTCGATAGAAAGTGCAAAGAAATTAAAAGCTAGGCCAGGTCGTAATCTGAAGAAAGTGGGACGAAAGGTGTATTTTTATAGACCCTCTTTGCTTGGACGTAAGGGCCTGTCGCGTGACAACACCTGGTCAAACCTGTCTTCAGCTGCAGTTATCGACAAGTCTTGTTTAGAACGCGCTCTAAGGATGCTGTTAAGTTGAGGATTTGAAGAACCCATTTTGAGAATCAACAATGGAGAACTGGAGAAATTTGAAGCTTGAATAAAAGTGTCGTCATTGATTCTTAAACAAGATCAAAATAAATTTTCATTCATGAAAGTTTGAAGGGTCGTTTTTTTGTGTTTTAATTTAAATATTTATAGGGTCTCAATGGTCAGTGCCTAGCGCTCGGTACCGCAGGTTTGGGTTCGAGTCCCGGCGGTGCCATGGATTTTGTAATGGTTCGGAATCCACTTTTTAAACCGTAGGTTCCAGTCCTAATAGGATCGTAGAGCGTTGCAGAGGTAGTGTTACTCCGCATCCGTAGCTTATCTTCAGGCTACACGCTCCCCCTAGGTAATGTTAAGTGAGTAACGTAGGTGCAGCCCTTATCGCATAAAAAAAAAAATATCACGATGTATTTGCCAGCTGCATTAGAGAGAAATAAAATCATTATTTTAGTGCATTATAATAAAAGCATCAACACATTCTTTTAAAAGCTATATTATCATCCATGGTCTGTCCCATATTCCATAATTTTAAACATTATCAAAATAATAATTATTTTTCCTTCAAAAAACAAAATAGTGAATAATTCTGCGATAAATAGAGTTCCATTTTCGTGGTAGTACTTCCCCCATTCAAAAGGCGAGTCTAGCGAAGGTTGAAACAATGAAACGGCTCGGCGGAGTCGAGTTCATTCAGACTCAACCCTACACAGTGAGTAACGTCGTCAGTGAGTAACGCTAAGTGAGTAACGTCGGTGCAGCACTTGCCCTAAGGCATCCAAGACAACTGGTAGGGTTTGGATGCCTTAGGGCATCTAATAATTGTTTGCCAGCTGTATTAGAACAAAAAATATTCTGATCACGGCCAGTAGTTTAAACTCACTTTAGAAATCCTATAAAGCCCAATATCTATCATAATAATTTTAGTTGTATTAAAATAAAAGTACCAAGACATATTTCTCAAAGCTATATTATTACGAACCTCATAATTTTTAAACGTTATTAAAATAATTATTTTTTCCTTCGAAAATATGAATATGTTGAATAATTCTGAGAATAAACAGAGTTCCATTTTCGTGGTAGTACTTCCCCCCATCCAAAAGGCGAGTCTAGCGGAGGTTGAAACAATTAAACGGTCCGATGAAGTAGGATCCATACAGACTCAACCCTATCAGGTGCACATAAGTCACACCGTCGGCCCCTCTCAGGCGAGTGATCGGCGGGCGTTCTCCTCCAGTGAAAGTTGCTGTTTGGGAAAAAGAGAAGCGAAAGCGGTGGGAAGAATCAATTAAGTCCGCCATGCTCGGCAGAGATTTCCAGAGCACTTCCCGGTTGAACCTCCACTATGTGGATCAATTCACTTTCCTTTTGCAGCTCGCAAACTCTGGCTTTTCCCACAATTATGGGTCACATGAGACAGAAATAGCAGCTCTGCCACCTTCGCACCTGCACCTCGTTCGGTTTTTTTAATGTGTTTTGTTCGAATCGAAATTGGAATTTCGAATGTTGTTAATTTATTTATTTATTTATTTATTCTGTTTAGCTTGGAATAATTTTTAGAACACCTTTCTCAGAACCAGTCTGAAATGAGAATATATATATATATATATATATGTATAATAATAATAAAAGTTTATGTTATTGTGTTCGGTTTCAATCTTGTTCCCGAAGCCTCTATACTTGAAACACAATTAGACATATTCAGTTTTAATGGACATGAATTGTTATATCGTATTTAAAAAAATACGAAAGAATAAAAAGAGCTTACTCAATATTTCATAGTGCACAATATTAAAATTTTACATTTATTTGACTTTTTTTACATTTCATGATCGGTTTTTTCTACATGAGGAAATATTGTTTTTGATCATACCTTGATCATATATTTTGATTTTAAACATCTTTTCTAACGAATGATTCTTACAATTTATCCTTAATACAAAACTTCAGACTTGTCATAACAAATAAGATTAGATATATAAGATGTGCCGAAATATTTTAACGAAAATTGTTTCGACAATGTTTACAATATTTCAATGCAATTCCTACGCAATACATAGTCCGGACGTTCTTATACTTAGAACTTTGCATTAGAACTTTTTGTAATGGGGATGCGAGAAAAACTGTTTACCAATCCACAATGTGTGACACTCATGAGCTGAAAAGTGGAAATACGCAGTTGGCATCGAGGCTGGATTCTCTACTGACACATGGATCAGATGGAAATTCATCACTTCTTAGAAGAATAAGAACAAATAATCAACCGAAGAAACCATTACCTATGAAATGTTAATTAATACGTTGCCGATGTAACGTCAAGACTAAAGAACCGATCACGCGCCTGCACGTGGCAAGTCACTTTTTTGCGCGGGTAGAGCTGAGCTCAACATTCATCTCCTCTTCAATCGACATAATATGTTAAGTACGTCAGACTGTTACTAGAGGGGAGTACAGGTTAGAAGTTAGTTGTAAAGGTATGTGCTTTGGAATGGATAAATTTATGAGTTATTAAAAAAAAAAATCTTGTAATGGGAGTTGTAGAGATGATAGTTCTGCAGGGCCTCCACGCCCCACCATAAACTGCAATCTAATAAGAATTGAATAAAAATACAGAACATTCACAATAACACAGAATGCATTGAAGAAGTCTACTTTTAAGATCAATTGATCTCTGTTTTCCTTCCTTGTATGCTTCAAAACAGGGCCTGTTGGTCGAGTGGCTAGCGTTCTGTATCACAGGTTTAGGATTCGAGTCCCGACGGTGTTATGGATGTTTCTGAGTGGTTCGGAATTCACTTTAAAATAGTAGGTCTCGGTCTGATAGGATCATAGAGCGTTGCGGGTGTAGTGCTACTCACGTCCGTAGCCTATCTTCAAGACACACGTGCCCCCTGAGTAGTGCTAAATGAGTAACTGCGGTACAGACCTTGCTTATGGCATAAAAATACTGTATTGCCAGCTGCATTAGGAAAATAATGTTTGAAAGCAAAACATTTTTTCCAAACTAATGAAGTCGTCTTAGTATGAATGCTTTTCTGCCTCTTGGTATGTGATAATGCGTTCTGATCAATTACAAGTCATTGCAACCCAATGAAATCCTTAAGTTCATGTTTTCTTTAAATCTAAAAAGTCTATTTAAGAATCTATCTAAACGCAATTTGATGAGAACCCAAAATTTCAATCAAAACATGCATGCAAAATTTACATCATTTTATTTTATTTTCTCGACTGTTCCTTAAATGTCCAATGACGCCCGCTCAACTCAATATCGAACGAGGAAAAGACCAACCCCTTTTCAGTTATTGTTATGCAACCATTCCGAAAGTGGGTTAAGAGCGTGCTGGTAAAAGTGAAATCATGGATAAAGGAAGGAAACCGTTTGTTCATTCCAGTCTCGTGCAAAAATAAAGATGTATCGAGAAAAGATTCTAAAATTACACTCCCCAATTTCTGCTGCGAGACAATAAACACGTTCTTACAAAGTAATTCCGTCTTCCATCCATTCCCTGTTCGAATCCGATCGCTTTCGTAACAGGTGGACTCGAAGCTGGTTATTTTTAGATGTCTGCGAGTGGTTCACTTTCTATTTTTGTAGATGTATTTTAAACGTTTAATTTCCACCAGTTATTTATCAGTGTCGACATGCTTCACCGATTGGCCAGAATGCCGATTATCCTCTGCACTGTAGATGTGCCATTGTCAAGAAGTAATGCTAGTCATAATATCGACCCATATCAATAGGCTGTTGCATTTATGCAACATGGTACTTTTAATACGCTTTTATTAGTTTCACCTGTATGTTTGTTTGTTTGTAACTCGATTCTTTGGGCTCGATTTTGCCCTACTTTAAGCGATCAGATTTAATTTAAACGTTGTAGACTTATCAAGGACCGACGACGCTAAAATATTTTGATAAGTTTATTATCTCATCAGGATTAGGATCGCCAGGATGAGTGATTTTATTTTAACTTTATGAAGAGCAATTTAACCCACGTAGAATGAAAGTACCCAAGACATATAAACCTGCGTGAGGACAGTATCACAAAGGATAACGCGCCTGACTACGGATCAGGAGATTCCCTGTTCGAATCCTGACTGGCTCGACCTATTCGCATTTAGCCTTTGTTTTACTCACAATTCAATTATTGTAAGAACTACAGTTCCAGTCCTCCGTACCGGGACTTCATTTAAATATTATAGTATGAAAGCACTAAAAACACGCTTTTAGAGTTAATCAAACTAAAAAATAAATAATTGTAAACATAAGAATAAAATGACTGTTCTAAAAGCGTGGGGTGCTCGATATCAATCATTATAATTTTTCACTCGTTTCATTCCGAAATGCAGAGTGAGTTTTAAAATGTCATACAAAGCACCCCACGCTTTCGCTGAACAGTGACATTCCTTTTCTTGTCAATCATTTCATTCTTATGTTAACAATTATTTTTTACTTTTTAGTTTGATTCACTATAAAAGCGTGTTTTTTTTTTTTAAACTATAATTTATTTTTTACTTTTTAGTTTGATTCACTCTAAAAGCGTGGTTTTTAGTGTTTTTAAACTATAATTTTTAATCATAAGATGTCAATGATGAGTTGAGTTTCGGCGAAGCTCCGTGGCTGAGCAGCAGCCGTTAGCTTCTGTCTTGGATTGTCCATTGGAAAGATGAAAGAGCACTGCTGGGGAAAGAAAGCGGCGAAGACTAAAAGGAATCTTGCCCAAACACTAAAAGAAAGTTTGATAGAGTGAGGTTTTTGTATTATTATTTTAATAATAAGTGATGAAAGTAATTTAAATACATGGGAGAGAATTAAAATGAAAAACAAAAAGGAAGTTAAATATACTGCGTAGAGAGATTGGAAAAGAAATAAAACAGTACATAAGATGGCAACTCAAAGAGATATCACTATAAACTTAAATAGAACAGATTAATAGTTATGACTCAACGTGAGCTATTTTTAGTAATGCTACATAAAACGAATTTAGTAGTGCTGCATCAAATGAATTTAACTGTTGTATAAATAGCCAGAAATCCCAGAGATGCATAATTGCATCATCCATTTATCAGTTAATGCATATAAAGATTGAAATTTGTTTAGATTCTTTTTTTTAATTAATTGTTCATTAGTTTCACGTTTAACTTTTATTCTAATTCAGCTGGTAAAACACTTAGACAGTTGTCTTTGATGCTTTAAAGCAAGCGCTGCACCGACGTTACTCACTTTTTCAACAGTTAACTGTAACTTTAATAACAGTTTTTTGTTAGTAATTGCGCCATTTTATTCGGTTACTTGTATTCATTCATATTACCAAAAATTGCGTGCCATATTGCAGTTGTGTTTAATAGCTAATTAGCTATGATATGTAAATGTAACATGCAACATTGCCAATTGATATCTGTTACAAATTTAAGCTGTGATTGCGATTCAAGAACGTATGGAGACACGCTGTTTGGCATTTTGCGGGTACGTTAATCTCTTGATGGAGACAGAGTCGCGTTAACCTCCATGGGGACTGGAGCGGGGTAAAGTTCCCACGGAGCTTTCTCCAAACACGGACTTTTGGGAGAAAGTTTTCCTCGAAAGGGTTAAACCTCAGTCTGAGCATCCCATATCGTAATTAGCATGGTAATGGTGAAGGAAGAAAAAGCAGCTCAGTTTTTAATGTGGAAGAAATCTTTTCCATGTAGTCTGTTGGGATTCCAGAAGGCAAGTAAGAAGTTGGAAGATAATAGTGTTTCTAGGTTATCCAGCTCATAAACAGTTTTTCTTCACTCAGTGTCTGAAATGTCTCGTGTGCGATTCTTTTTAATCTTGTAAGATGAGTTGTTAATTAATTTCACGTGTTTTTCATGGAGTTAAATCCGTTCATTAAAAAATTCCACTCAAATAGGATAATTATGCTTTGAATTTTTATTTCACTTAACGATACTTTTTTATCAGTTAAAACAAATAAAAAGGAGCATTTTTTTTTTTTTTCTAATGCAGCTGGCAAACACTTAGACAGCTTGGTCTTGGATGCCTTAAGGCAAGCGCTGCACAGACGTTACTCACTTAGCATTACCCAGGGGGCTCGTGTAACTTGAAAATAAGCCACGGACGCGGAGTAACAATGCCTCTGCAACGCTCTACGATCCTGTTAGGACCGGACCTACGCTTTAAAGTGGATTCCGAACCACTACCAACATCCATGGGACCGCCGGGACTCGAACCCGAAACCTGTGGTACCGAGCGCCAGAACGCTAGCCACTCGGCCATTCAGGCCCCATAAAAGGAGCATTGTCATTTTTTTTTTGTTTTGACTGAGCATAAAAGTTATTTTCAAATATTTCATATTTTTCCAAATATAATTCATAATATGTTAAATGTCCATGCTCTCAATATAAACAGTTAATTGTTAACGTAGTCTACAAAATATATAGATTTCACTCAAATTTTCAGATTTTGTTTTAGAGACGCCTTTCAGTATTTATTCAGCGACGCTTCAGAATAAATACTTTTTTTTTGAAAGAAAAAAAAATACCAGGGAAAGCGTGAAATACCTCTGAGAGATCTGAAAAATTAAAAAATAATAATAAATAATTGAACCTTTCCAGCTGAAAAGGACTTAGGGTGTGAAACAACTGTGCAACAATAGTTAAAAGGGAGTTCTATGCCAGCACATAAATATTTAAATCATTGTCAAATATTTTTAGCAGGATTTTCGATCTAATTTTAATTGAAAATGTATGGAAAGTACAACGATTAAGAACAATGCAAGAAAAGGACCACGAGTCTAGAGTTCGGCGGCCAGAAGCCACTTTCGGGAATAACCATCTTTAACTACTTACTGTGCAATGAAAGGTTTTAAAGACAGAAGTCCAGCTTGAGATTGGACATTTTTAAATAAGACTTGTAATTATAATATTCAGTGATAAAATTCATTTTTAAAAATACAGGCAAAACAGTTCTTGCAAATGCGTTGCTTTCTGCGTTATCTTTGAGAGACTAACTCCTAATTGTTTTTAAATACTAACATAACCTAAATTTATTTTTTTTTTATTCTTAACGTACTTTAATGATAATAGATTACCATTTAAGCCATTTTAAGTTGTCTAATTTTATGAGTTCAAAAATGCTTCGTATAATTAATAATAGAAATTTGAAATGACAAAACAGAACATTTTTTAAGATCTGAAGTAACTAAACTGTTAAACAGCAACAAGCTATGAAATATTCCATTGATGAATATTTCAAGAAATTAAGGAAAGGCTCGCGATGACAGGACAATCAGTCTATATCAGATTTTCACCTAACTTCGACTCATCTATTTATTTTAATCTACAAATTCATAATTTTCCTAATTTGTGTATGAAAAATAATATTTTATGTAACTTTCAAGTATTCAATGAACATGGACAAATCAAACAACCCATGTTATAAAAATGGATAAGATATTTCCCACAAATAAGATATTTCAGTGCGATATTTTTATATATATGGCATAAAAAACAGCAAAATTTTTAATAATGAAGTTAAAGGAGAGTTTTAAAAACATCTAATGTTAAAACACCATTTTGCAATTCTATTTAGGATCACTACCCTAGCTATGGTACCCAGTGAAAAGTTGAATCTGAAATCTTCCTTTGTCACTCATTATGGGTGGAATGTGTACAGTGCGTGCATAAAGTCTTTTTTACAATTTCAAAAATTGATTGCAAATGAAAGCACAAATAAGTGACAATAATTAAAAATGGAACGCATCTATTTATTTTCTTGTCTCATTTAATTTTAATTTAACTTAATTTTTACGCATCTCTTTATGGGCAGTTGCCATAAAATGGATACTAATTTCTTGCCATATTCGCTGTAGTATGCAGCATGGAATTGCTATCTTCTGCTTTAGAGGAATCAGGTTCCGTACCTTTGTACGATATTTTTAATAAAATCCTGTAGAAAGAAATTGAAGAAACTGATAGCTGGTTTATAAAGCATCTAGGATTATGTCAAAGATATACAATGACACGGGACATGACTCATCCGAAGTTGAGCAATAATATTTCCACTGCGATGATAATGAGGGTATGCTACAGCGAACGTAGCAAGATATCGAGTGCCATCTTGATGGCAACTCATGATGCCCATATATTTTAACCATTTTTAAATTTATATTTAAATTACTCTTTTTGCTTTCCAATTAATACTTCCTTTTATCATTTTTTGGCGTATTTGTTTCTTACGACTTTCCTATGAATTGCCTTCCATAGAAACGCATAAGTAGGCCAGAGATCGGGAATCTCGATGGATTAGAAAAGAATCCATATAATTAAACTACGTCTTTAGTCTACGTACAAATCTTCTAGACCTTTTTCTATATCTGAATTCCAATTCGCATGCGTAATCTACTTACATCGAAATCCTTTGGGAAAAAAACACATTAGCAAACGTACTCAAACAAGGCAACGTCCTGTTCATTTCAAAAATTCTTCTTAATTAATATATCATAAGAAATATATCTTGAACCTATCTCGCCAATTTTTCGGAATTCTTTAGAATAATCGCAGCATTTGTTGGTTCGATTCGAAGTATTAAAATCATAAAGTAATACTATAACAGAGCGCGCATTGCTGTTGTCAGTTTGTGTCAAACATAATCCTCGCGTGATCAGGCACCTCACGTCACTTTAAAAAAAAGGAAGTAATATAAAAAAAAAAAATTAAAGTCAATTCCTACTTTTTTTCACTCTATTGCAGAACAGTCCTTTATAGATAAAGTTGAAATTTTCCTCTTAGATCTGGCGCCATCTATGGGTAGATATAGGCAACTTAAAACTAAAAAAAAACTAAAATGAATTAAATTTAATGAATGAATTAATATTTGAAAAACTGTATTCACATCCAGTGTCATCCACTACAAGTTTTAAAAAATGTGTTTGAACTCGAATGGATGAATAAGAAGTATTTCATGAACGATTGAAAATGTGAACAAGACATATATAGGGAGAGTGTGAGCTGATAGAAAGAATTGAAAAAAAACCACATTAATTGTCACTGCCCACTGTCAAGATTGGCCTGGGGCTAGTTCAATAGTTCCTTTTTCAGCTGTCGATAAATGTAAATTTTATTTTTCCTAAATATTTGGCATATATAATCTATTGATAAACTTTCTTGTATAATATTTTTCTTCCAAAGAGATTTAAAAAATAAAATATTCATTTACATGAATTTTTGTAATGCTTTATTCTTTTTCGTGCAAAATGATCAGAGTTCTAAACAAACAATTCTGGTATCTTTAGTTAGCACATAGTTCAATATATATATGATTTGAGATGAGTATTAATTAATATTAATTAAGCATTAATTAATACTAGACTTGTGTTTGCTAATCTTCGAATGAAAAATATTGAATGAGGTGGAGAATTGGTTCTTAAGTGCTATAGGGTGATTTTTTTTAGTTCTCAGAGCTCCTTGCAGAAATGATTTTATCCAACCTCAACTTTAATGGAATAAATGGAACGACGGTCGTTAAGGCCATTTCTATGCTCATGTGCCTAGTTTAGAACTATAGTTCCTACCCTGGTGTCTAGAGAAGTTGTTCTCAAAGAATATCGGAAATTTCAAGAAAATTTGGATTTTGGAAATCTTGGAGGGGAGGACAAGCACCTGTTGAGACGCTGGGCAAGAAATATTTTTAAGCAATTTTAATTGATTCTAAATTGCCAGTGAATTAAAATGTCCGAACTTTCAATAAGTCGTTAAAAAAAGATCACAGTATCCAATAGCTCAAATAGCAAGTGTAAGATTTATTTATTATTATAGCCGCGAGAGGTCGAGACTATGACCAGTAACTGGGATCTTAACTGTGTGGTCTAGTGTGGTAAGTACGAGATGCGGTGAGATTTGGAAACCACGAGGAGAACGCTAGGAGCGTCTGAATGAGATAGACGGTCAGGGACCGGTTCTTGGTTCTTAACTATTAATGCTATTGTAGAAGAGGCCCAGGGTGCCTTGTGTATGCATGCACTAATAGTGTAAATGAATTAATGTAAATAGAAAGAGATATTGAAATTTCATCCTGACACAACTAGCTGCTAGCATAGCAGCTAACACAAGATCGCACCTATAAGGATGAGCTATAAACAAATAAAAAATAATCTCATTCTTCCTTTAAAAAGTGACCCGCCTAAAAGGTCAGGATTCTTCACAATCGTTTTGTATTGATGAAGTGGTCACTATGGAAAATGACATGGATTATGCATGAGGAAATACCTATTTAAAGTGGTCCAATGCATCATTTCCTTTTGTTTTGCTGTATATAAGGAAATACTGAATACTAATATATAACATTAGTAGGTAGATCATAATAGCATTTTCAAACAATACCCTTCTTTAAGTTGTCTTACTGCAAGGCAACTGTCTGCCACGTAGTTACCGGCAAAACCATTTACATAACGTCGTTAGTTTACAACAAGACCTTAATTACAAACATGCAATTACGACAAATTACATGTAATGATCAACAAGCATGTAATCGGTAAAGATTAATTGACTGGAATAATTTGCAGGAACGAACAGCCAAAAAAACATTAAAAAAAAAAAAAAAAAAGGGTCTCATTAATGACATGGTTTAAAGATTCGAATCTAGCCACAATTGGATCTTTGCAGTTGTCAGTAATAAAGTGGACAGGAGAAAGTTATTATAAAGAAACACTTTATCATAAATAAAGGGTGACCCATAACGATCATAAAAATAAAGCAAGGTAGTGTTATTTACAAATGCCGGGTATTGACCTGAGGTCATTTGAGGTGATCTGAAGGGTAGATATGTCGCCTATTCAGCGTTACCGAAGGTGCATCACGTAGGATCTGTTGCACTGACTCTATACTACTACAACACCACACCACACCACATCACATCACTGTGTCGACAGCTGAGTTTCCCCTTTACAGTTTGGGAATGATGTGGGTGAGAAGAAGTCTGATTGGGCTCCGTGATGCTCTACGGTCATATGAGACCGGGACCTACGGCTTAAAGTGGATTCGAACCACTGCAAACTTCCATGGCACGCCGGGAGTCGCACCCGATACCTGTGGTACCGAGTGCCAAAGCGCTGGCCACTCGGCCATCAGGCACAGACACGGACTATAAAGTGCTGCAATGCAATTTCAAATCAACGTTATGTGATTACCATGTGTGATATTGGAAGGATCAGTTCCTGCAGTCAAACTGGAGGACATTCCGGTCTACGAATTTAGTGATCTCCATCTCGGCCTAGACAGGCAAACTTTTGGTTCGGCATTCATTATCTGGTCCATTCATTATCTGGCTATCTAGCAGGTCCTCCTGGTCTCTAGATCTGACTATACTATTAGAGCTTGATTCAAAACATTTTGTTGATAAAATCGAAATTTAAATATTATTTAAACCGTGGAGGTTGGTATTTTTCAGGTCAGATATTTATTCATAGCCAGAATACAGTCGTGAGTGTGTGGTACATTCATGGGGTAATCAGTGCTGTAGTAGTAGTAGTAGACCTGGTGGCTGAGGCAACCTGCATAGTCATAAAAATGGCAACACTTTCGATTTCAGATCGAAAGATTTCATTTCAAACAATTGAACGAGGCATTGCGAAATCGTCAAAATAAAAAATTCATTTCCATCCATACATTGGTAGTTAATTAATACTACATTTCATAATTAATACCATAACGCCAAATATTTAATTAAAAATACCACTTCTTTAAGATAGGATCACCATTTTCTGTTGTTTTTCCATTGTTATATATTTATCTCGCGTCGCTGATGTCTGAGGGTTGTTTTTTTAAAACATGAGACAAAGAAATGATAATGGTGTGATTCATTAGCGAATCGGCAACTCTTTCTTTTGTAGTCAATTGTTCTTTTTATTTTACTGTTGTAGCTGTTTTTCCGTCTGAACTTTCTCCGCTGAGCGACGTCCCCGTGGTCGGCCGTGGCAGTGAAAGCTCTCCGATGTGGGTCAGGCACCAAATTAAATTTCTTTTCCCCTCGTCACAGATGGATGACTCTTCTTCGCCCAACGACCGCAGCGCAGAGGAACCAACTTCTCAAAGGCCTATCCCGAATATATTCGTATGTTTATCTCTTCGGTACACTACTGGTTAACTCGTGTGAAAATGAATGTTTGGTCCAACGCCGGATTTCAGTATAGGCTAACTAGGCTTCAGCCTAGGGCCTCAAGATCAAGAGGGGGCCTACATTCAAAGTATTAGCAAAATTAGAATGACACTTCTCTAAAAACAGTAAACCCTAAAACACTGAATCGAAAATAAGGAGAAATTCTACACATGTGACCGATAAACATAAAATGTATTGGTTAAGATCTGTTAAGTTTGTTTTGTTTCTTTGTAAATGTTGTGTGTTATGTTTGATGTGTTATTGTTACTAGTACCCTATAGGGTGCTGAGAATAAATGTCCAAATAAGTGTTCGACTTTTTTTTAAATTTATTATCCATGCCACATTTTTATGAAGACTAGTACCCATCACAACATGCTTCATTTAACATATTGATATACATCACGGTAATGATGTAGTTTATTATCTCTCATGTAATTTACGAACTTAAAAATGGGTGAAGTGAATATAAGTGAAGTGACTCATAAGTGAAATAGACTAGGACCTCTTTTCATCTAAATCTGGCCCTGGTTTGGTCCTGGGCTAAAGCGAATATTTTTGGTTACCTTGTATTATTTAAAATAAACACTTTTGATACTGTATGTCTGGCAACTCTCCATCTATCGCGATTTTCTGTTGCTTTACAGACTTTGGACTCATGGCTGAGTGGCAAAATGAGCAGCTAGTGGACAGGGATGCCCAGGTTCGAATCCGCTGGCGATATCGTTGTATACACTGTGTTCAGAAAGAAGACGACTCGATGGCTATTGGGGTGTTGTGCTGCATGTCGCAGCGATAATCCGGCTGCTTGGTGGGAAAGTTCTGGGTTCTCTCTACCACTTACACATGCGATTGGGGGATGGAGGGTTACACCTTAAATATCCTTCACGAAGATCCTATGCTCCTCCAACACCCATTGGGGGGACTGTTCTTGATCTACGTGAGGCCCACCGATGTTCCACTTTCTGTCTGGTAAGGGTGGAGAAGACGATGTCCTCCAGTAGCCAAAAAGACATGGTTTGGTTTTTGGCACTCTATGGTCAACTTGTGCACACGGGGCTAAACAGACCGGGACTTAACGCTTAAAGTGGATTCCGAACCACTACAAACATCCATAGCACCTCCGGGATTCGAACCCGAAAGCAGAACGCTAGCCATTCGGCCATCAGGCTCCCAAAAGACAGTTGAGAAGATGCGTGTTAAACGTCCACTTGCATTTGCCTCATATTATTATTATTTTTTGTCGTTGTTGTTCTCAAATGAATCAAAGAGAAGACATTTTGAGTGAAAATTGATGTATCGAAAGTTCTGGTGGTGAGAGGAATATAGTTCTGATTCTAATAATAATAATAACAACAATATGAAAAAAAACAAGTTAAATTTTTTTAACCTAATTTTAAAAATGCATATCTTCGATTTTAGTAAACTCTGATTGCGTCACATTTGTGTCTTCTCAGGGGAAAATTAGCGTTCTGGCCGTTGGTATTGAAGGCTTCAAGTTCGAATCCTGGCGGTGGCATTGATGTTTGGTTCGGAATCCACGTTAAACTGTAAGTCCCGGTCTAATGAGCCTAAAGTGTGCACAAGATGATCGTAGAGCGACAAACCAAATCAGTGTAAAAAAATGCCCCTGGTCAAAATGAATGGCATTTAAAACAAGTAATATATATAAAAAATGTTAAATCAATTCCTACTTTTTTTTTTTTCACTCTATTGCAGAAAAGTCCTTTATAAATAATTTTTCATTCATTTTTTTTTTTTTGAGTTTATCTGGCGCTATCTATTTGTCGAGATATGCAACCTAAATTTTTTAAAAACTAAAATGAAATAATTATATTTAATTACTGAATTAATATTTGAAAAACTGTATTCACATCCAGTGTTCATCCACTACAAGTTCAAAAAAAAAAAAAAAAATGTACTTGAACTCGAGTGGAGGAATAAAAAGTATTTTTTGAAGGATTGAAAATTTGAACAAGATATATATATATAGGGAGAGTGTGAGCTAATTGAAAAATCAAACGATTATTGATGGTGAGTTTCATTTTAGTTAAAAATGATTTCGTGTTTGCACACAGAAAAATTTCAATCTCCCTAAACAGAAGAACAATAGGGCGATAAATCTCCACGCAGAATTTTCCTTTTTCTTTATTTGAGCAACATCCTCGTCAAAAGAGGTGCCGTTTCTCAATCCGACCTTGTTTCCAGAGCCAATTACAACAAACGTAATACTTCATTAGTGCATTTTAACCTACCATTTTCAACCAAAAGCCCTCGTTTATTTTTTTTTTTTTCCGCCTGCAGTTCGAATTTACGAAACTTCCCCCCCAGCACCCATGCCAGGCCTTCCTTCCTCGCCCGCGTCAGCCGAGACCACTTTCTTCTAGGGGGAAGGGGATAACGGCCCAAGGGACAACTGGGACCCCAAAAAAGAAGTGACAGTGGTTACGTAATAACGACTTATCTTCTAAAAATAGCCCAGCTGCGAAAGTCGGGGGGGAGGGTCAGTGGCCTCGGAGTGGGTCAACTCACTTTCTTCGCTCGTCTGGCATCAGCCCCTCTGGCTAAAGGATTGGAAAATCGTCTGCTCGTGGGGTGGTCGGTGGGGACCCGGGTCGCGGAGGGTTCACTGATGAATTTTCTGTGTTCACTTATGAGATGTCGACATCTTCTAACGTATACTTTTAAGAAAACTTTTCCTTTTGCACAATGTCAGGGCCTCTTTTAAAGCAAGACATCCTATACCTTCTATGCACCATATCATTAAAGTATCTTTTATTATTATTATTATTCGGTAGATGTCTTGCAACAGAAACAGGGAAGAATTCACGCTATTCACCTCACTAACACTATAGTTATAAGTTACACTAAGACGAGTTCCTAAATTTATACTCGCTTCCCCCTCCCCCTCGATAACACACACATAAAAAATCTGACAGTAACTTCAAAAAGCAAAGAAATGACTGAAAGAATTACATACATGCCAGATCTTTTGAATTGGCCATCAACTGGATTTAACATTAACAATACTGTGTCCAAAGGAACGGTCAATACCATTTTGACTCAAAAGCGTCAAATCTCAATTGGTACCGAAAACACTGAATGCGGCAGCTCACACTGTATAGATTCTTCATGACTTTTTGCCAAAAATGAAACCCATATCGTTCCACAACCACCGTATTCACACGTGCGACTTCTGGCTATTCCCTAAAATCAAAAGACCCCTCCGGGGACACCGTTTTGAGCCGATGGAAGAGATTCAACAGGAATCGCCGCTCGCTTTGAAGGTCATCCCTGCCGATGACTTTTTAGCATACATTGAGGATTTGGAAAAACAGTTGCATAAGTGCATTATGACCGGAGGGGATTACTTTGAAGGCGATGGAGTAAATTTGGAAGAATAAGTCTTACCTTTTGGGTACAGTAGTATATTAAATGTCCAAGTTTTATCCACCAATATGGACTACATTAATTCATTTGCATCAATCCGTTATGAGTAAAAAGTCACAGTTTTCTAACTATTTGTGTGATTTCAAATAAATATATAATATTAAGATTGCACTATTACCTAGTGCATATTTTATTAAATTTTATTTCTTGAAAGGATTTTCAAATTCTTGGGATATACTTTTAGCCTTTTAATTAAGCATGAATACATTTTGTGTTAATGTTCTGAATTTTATTTTATTTTACGTACATAATACTTTCGAATAACTTTTTTTTTTTCAGGAATTAATTATATATTTTGATATCAATCAGTTTTCTTGTATGTATAGAATGTACGATTAGTTAATAATGGTGGCATTTAAATTTTAATTTATTTCTCATGAAGGAATGAAATCAATTGTAATACTTTGAATACTCATTACTCATAGTAAAAAAGGTTATTCGATAGTAAACACAACACTCGTTCTCTGCAGATCTGTCCGTCATTTATGTATATATATATGTGAACGTCAATCCATATATATATATATACCGATATTAGAGGAACTAATATCATCCATACTCACAACATGAGACGCTCGGACTTTTAATTCGATCTCAAACACTAACCAGCGAACATGCTGAAGAGGTCAGTCCCGTCACTTCTTTCAAAAATTAAGAGACTCGAAGTCGATTACGCCAGCGTGTGTAAAGCATCTCGCATAGATAGTAAGATTGTTTGGTAAGAGTTCTCCGAATCTTCTCTTATACGACACGCAAATGGGCGACAGCTATCCTCTAAATGACTTCATGGAAGGCAAATTCCTCTCCTCATCTGTGAGCTGTTCGCGGTATACAACGATTATCCATCGATTATTCAACAACAACAACAACAAAACAAACATTGTAGCCGTGCTCCCTCCTACGCACTGCAAGAGCACTCCTTGTGGCGTTCAGAAGAAATCGTCAGCATGCATCGAGACTCTCATGTAAGGCAAAATACGCGCTACCGTCAGTAAAGCATACAGGCGTACCGTTATAAGCTCTCACCCCTAGAAATGGAATCCTTCCACTAACCTTTAATTGTATATCTTTAAATGTGTCATGTGTATTAATTATTGTATGTGTGTCGTGTTTACGTGCTTGTAGATAAAGCTGTGTGTTCTTAAACCTGTGTCACAACCTGACCACACCCAAATCCAGCAGCACAAACAAATAACGACGCACACTACAACATAAAAAACGGATATTGCCTTATTCACTCTCAGATCTGACTTATATTTCGAATGTCTTGTTCTTGTACGAAAACCCCCAAGAGCGTCTTCTAGAGAATTTAATAAAATTAATCATTGACCATCTTCAATGTAGACACTGTATCTATCAGTTCGGCTTGCTTGCTGGGTTTCAAATTGATCTGCCCCAGATTAAGAAGCCAAACATTCCAATCATAATTAATTCATTTCATTAAAATTGTTTCGTTTGGTGGTTCACAGCAAAAATTTACAATGATTAAATTTATGGAAAATAAGTAAGACGCCCTGGCGTAATATAAGCTCTACTTCTTTATAATTATAACTTATTTTAGTCAGACACTATCTGAATGTGGCCCTGCATGGCCGAGTGTTTAGCGCTCTGGCGCCACAGGTTTCGGGTTCGAGTCCCGGCGGGGCCATGGATGTTTGTAGTGGTTCGGAATCCACTTTAAGCCGTAGGTCCCGGTCTAATATAACTGTAAGAGCGTCACGGAGCAGAAGTCAGATTTCTACCTACGGGTGCTCCATCAGAACAGAATCTGCACCCCTCCTTCCGTGAAGGACACGACAACAACTATCTGAATGTAAAATATGACATTCATAAAAGTGAACGAAATAAATTTATGGTTCAGCAAGCTTTCATTTTCCGGTTTTATTTCATTTTATCAAATGTTTATGCCAAAGTTCTTGTATTAAAAAAAAATTGTAGTTAAACAAAGTTTCTTATTTGAAATAATGAATAATCTCCACTTGTTTCACTTAATTTCATTAATTGCTTCATTTAAGCACAGTGCACAATTATTTTAGTGCTGCCATCTAGTGTCTGCTGAATTAAACAGGAAAATAATTTATGCTTATTTTTTTTTTAATAATGCTAATTTTAAAAAAAATTTATTAATGTAATTTTTAAAAATATCTTCATTAAATAATTGCATTGTATTAAATTAGTAATTTAATTTAAAACTGCACTGCAGCTATTTTTATGAAGTTCAAAAAAGATAGGTTTTATATTAATTAAATTTTTAGTTATGATAGAAAACGAATATTTCAAAATATTTTCATTCTTATTAAAAAAAGATGTTTTGAATTTCAAGAACTAGTCCGATTCACATCTCTATATAATCTACATTCAGTGTTTTTGAAAAATAAATAGATTCGATGCTAGTAGTGATTTCAATGGATTGTTTTGCCTCAATCTATTGTTGCAGCTTTAAGTGCACTGAAAATTGAAAATGTTTAATGCTATTTGGCTTTTGTATTTAAACTGTACTGTTTATAAATTATTTTAAAATTATTTCTTTTTATAATTCGTTAACAATTGCTTTTGAATAACTAGATTTATTGTGAAAATCTAGTTTTAATAATCCTCATGTACAATACTAGGAAATATTAATTAAAATTAATTTATTCTCACTTTTAATACTTTATATATTTTGTGCCCCAAAAGAAATTTTCTTTCTCATGGTTGTTAAATGCTGAGTATTTCCGTATAAATAAATGATGAGCATTATTTAAAAGTTAATTGAATTTTTCAGAAAAGGAATTTCTCAAACAGGCTTGTATTGATAGTTCGAATTTAAACAACTTGTATTGATTCTTTCATGGTTTTTTTAGTTGTTTGGTCGTTGTTGCACCAATTAACATTGCATTATTTTATTAAATTTTAATAATGGCTTAATTTTTATTGGGACGTCTGAGCATACGAGATCAGACTTTCCAATAAAAATTAAGCCATTCTTAAAATCTAATAAAAATCAGTTTTGAGAAATTTTAATTGCAAAGGCTCACATATTGTTTTCCTCAAAAACAAATTGTTAGATTTTCTCATGAGATTTGCTCTTGGCGGTGGCCTGGAGGTTTGTTAGTGGTTCGGAATCCCCATTAAACTCTATTTAGCCCAAAGTGTGCACAAAATGACCGTAGAGCGACAAACAAAACAAAACCGGAGATTTGCTATCATGATATAGTTGATTTTTAATTATTTGCATTCATTTCTTTTAATTCTTTAATTTTAATTCAATTTAATTTTTAAATTTTAATTAATTTGAATAAGAAGTTGTTCTAGTACAAAAACTCGTGATATCCAGCCAAAAAATGGGGGAAAAAAAAGAAAAAAAAAAACAAGTAATATAAAAAAAAAAAAAAGATTTAAAGTCAATTCTACTTTTTTTCACTCTATTGCAGAAAGTCCTTTATGAATAATTTTCATTCATTTGTTTTTAAGTTTATCTGGCGCCCTCTATGGGTAGATACATGCAACTTGCATGTAAAAAAAACTAAAATGAATTCCTTAAATTTAATTACTGAATCAATATTTGAAACAACTATATTCACATCCAGTGTCATCCACTACAAGTTCTAAAAAAATATGTATTTGAGCTTGGTGGATGAATGAAAAGTGTTTTATGAACGATTGAAAATGTGAACAACATATATAGGGAGAATGTGAGCTAATAGAAGGAATTGAAAAAAAACATATTTAAGTAACAAATAAAACTCACCCTCTTTTCTTCGCTTACGATGCACAACTCCATATTTTGCACTTTTAATGCATGAAATCATGTGAAGGAATGAACTTTTGAAGAAATCTATACTAATTGCGCAGAGAATCTTCTACCCGTTCTTCAAATTCCTTGAAGACGAAAAATAAAAAGGATAACGAAATAATTTATGATTATATTTGTATAAATGAATTTTATAGAAATACAAGAGCATTAAATAAAATACAGGTTGATCCGAGTTGCAGTTCAATTATTGAAATGCTAAGAATAGTTAAGAACTTACATAATAGTATAATGATTGACTGTATAGTATGTGATTGATAGTATTTTTGTATAATGATTCACATTTACTCTAAAACATCACACGTTTGTTTTACAGAGCGGAAGTCACAGTTAGTGAAATATTTTCAAAAAAAATGTGCAATTTTATGCAAATGTAATTTTTTGTGCAAAGTACAAAAATATTTTACCTATATTAATTGAACACTTGACTCTTATTACTCAAGTTTCTTTCAATTCAAAATTAGCAAAATAAAACATGCTCAGACAGAATAAAATGAAACTCCAGAATCCATTTCAGTTATTATACGGTTCGCTGATGGCCGAGTGGCTAGCGCTCAGTACCACCGGGTTCGAGTCCCGGCGGTGCCATGGATATTTGTAGTGGTTCGGAATCCACTTTAAACCTTAAGTCCCGGTCTAATAGGATCGTAGAGCGTTACGGGGGCATTGTTACTCCGCGTTCGTAGCTTATCTTCAAGCTACACGCACCTCTGGGTAGTGTTAAGTGAGTAACGTCAGTGCGGCGCTTGCCAAGGCATCAAAGAGTGCCAGCTGCATTAGAACGAAAAAAAAAAAAAAAAAAAAAATCGATTTTACATTTATAAAATTTAATTTTTTTTTATAATATCTTAATAAATACATTTAAAAAGTGAATCTTCAAAATGAAACCTAATACAAAAATAGTAGATGTCCTTTAATAATTTACTAAAAACCCATGTACAATGGTGATCATAGTCATTGCTTTTATAGGGTTAATTTGAGGTTTGATTTGTCGCTATACGATCATTTTGAGCACACTTTAGGCTAAACAGACCGGGACCAACAGTTTAACGTGGATTCGAACCACCAACAAACATTCATGCCACCAGGACTCGAACCTGGAGCCTTCGATACCAACGGCCTGAGCGCTAGCCAATTGGGCATCAGGACGCGGTTAATTTGTGGAGAAGTACAACTTCGTAATGAATCTCCCAAAACAAAAAGCCAGCCTGATGGCCAAGTGTCTAGCGCTCTGGCCGTCGGTACCGAAGCTTCAGGTTCGAATCCTGGTGGTGGCATGAATGTTTGTTGGTGGTTTCGGAATCCCGTGCTCCCCGTCTATTTGGTTTGTCGCTCTACGGTCATCTTCTGTCTCACGAGGGCTTAATAGACTGGGACCTACAGTTTAAGGTTTATTCTAACCACTACAAACATCCATGGCACCACCGGGACTCGAACCCAAAACCTGTGATACCGACCGCTAGCCACTCGGCCATTCAGGCCCCCCCCTCCCCCTGGTCTGCTTAGCCTAAAGTGTGCTCAGGATGACCGTAGAGCGACAAACCAAACCAAACCTCAAACTAACCCTTTAAAAAGCAAATGACTATGATCATCATTGTACGTGGGTTTTCAGCAAATTATTAAAGAACGCCTACTATTTCTGTATTAGGTTTCATTTTGAAGATTGCTTTTAAATGTATTTATTAAGGTATTATAAAAAAGAATCTAACCAAAAAACCAAAGAAAATTTTCAATAAAGTTCAATCTTTCAACCTATTTTCCTTCTCACTATTTACAAGTTTATCGTTCTTCACATGCTTAACTCTACGAGCGCACGAGACTCGCAATCCACCACACAAGAGTCTTCCATTAAAAAAAAAAGAAGTATCGACATTTTTTTTTCTCTCTCTTCGCGAGAGAGAGTTCGTCGGCTTGAGAGTCCACTTTCCTTTCTCGGATCCACTTTCCTTAACCTGGATTCGGCCCGCTCCAGATAATTCGCTGCAGCAGACGTTCACCTTCGGATCGCTTACGAGGGAAGTCCATTCATAATCTCTTCGCTCTAATCCTCGCCGAAGAGGGGGTGCTCCACATTCCCATGATCAGATTTTGGAATTCTTCGGATTTGTTCGTTCTCATCCCCCTGGGAACTTTTAAGGCTCCGCTTCTAAGCACTGAAAAACAACTCTTGCAGATGAGACATTGATATCGCTGGGCAATAAGATGAACAACGCTCCTCATTTTTTTCTTTGTTTGGTAATTTTCTCGGTGGGACTCGCTACGAAAAACGTATTAAAATTTATGTTACAGAGAGATACATGCTTACTTACTAAAGCAGTCATCTAGTGGTAGTATTAAGGAAAGATGCCATTTAATGGTAACATTCATTCTCTGAATAGAAAATAAAAACATGGGATCTCATAATATATAGATAATTTTTCTGAATCAATATTAATTCTGTCATCCTGCTACTTAAAAAACACATATTAATGATGTAGTTGTGAATGATACAGATAATATATCCCCAATGAGATGATGGTGTGAGAAGTTTAAATCAGGAGATACGAGTTTAGGAGAAACCCTGTGGTTTAGAAAAAAAATTAAAATTCATATAAAAGTGTCGGATTTTTATACCGGCTCCCCATCTCTGGTAGCATTACATTAGCTAATTGTTGTTGGTAAGAATTTTGATCCAATGATTTTATCTAAAAAGATAAATAATGTGGATGTCCACGGCATAATCTGCTCCAAAGTAACGTCGCACTGAAAAAAAAAAGATCTCTTTCCTCACAGTGTTCTGGTATCTGGCAGAAGGAACGGTAAGAAGTAAAAAATTAATTTAACTTTTTATACAGTTTCCCCTACCTTTGTAGGTATAGTTAGTACATATTAATAGCCATCCTAGCAAACGTAACGCAAAACAGATTCACTTCTGCGTGAAAGTTGACCGACATATTTAAATTCAAAATTTGGGATTTGTTTTAGCTTCATTTAAGGGTTAACACTAGAAAATTATTTAAAACAATTTGAGATTGAAATCAGGGTACAATGGCAAAGGAGGGCGGATGTTCCTCACCTAAACGATGGATGCATCTACAGTAGATTTTTAATTCCTCCTGTATTAATTTTTCAACTATAAAAATCCTTTAACATAAATGTTTACCCCATTTGAAACATTTTTGTAGCTGAAAGTATATCAAGTTTATGTCTACGATTGCGGAAATAAAGCAAGCTTCAAATTTTAGGTTTACTATGTGTGTGTGTGTGTGTGTGTGTATATATATATACATAAAACAAAATCACAGAATACAAGAGAGAATAGAGGTACATGCATACACTTCTTATCTAGGTGTTGATATAGTGCCCAAGTCTCGGAATAGACTTTTTATCTAACAATTTGTAAAAATGACATTAATATACAAATTGTTAGATAAAAAGAATTACTGAATCAAATAATGAATACTGCTCACAGAAGTTTTCGTATAAGAAAAATTAAGTTCTTTAACACTTTTGGACTTGAACAATTTTCAATGCTTGTTTAAATATCAAGGAGCTTTAAGAACAGTTTTTTATTTTAAAATAGATATGAACTAATTTTTAAACAAATTCAGAAATCATTTTGTACAATTTTTCTAGTATTGCAAATAATAGCTGCTTTTTTGAAGTTGTTTTTCCAAATACAATTTTCAAATGCTATATTGGATCGAAACTCGCTAGTGGAAATAAATTTTTAAAAAATGAAACTTGCCTACTCCAGCGTACCTTCATCAGGAAGTAAGTTTTCTCTCACCAAGAAATTATGTAAATTGTCTCAAAAATTATTTGTTTCTTGCCCCTCAGACGAAATATATTCCCGATTGAATTATTCTTTGAACTGCTTTAAAAAATTAAACAAATTTCACAATGTTCTTGCAACGAGTTTCGTAATGGATAGTTTTGCCCTTGCATGTATCTATCAAACAAATTTGTTTCATTCTATGGCAGAGCTTTGTACAGATTTCAAAACTTTGATTTACTATTTATTCTATGATGCTTTTTTATAATGTCTCATGATACAAAAAAAAAAGTTATCACTTCAGTTGACTTTTTGGAGAATTCTTTAATAGAATTGCTTTTATAATTAATTTGCAAATTTCATACAAAGTACGTTAGCATGATCTTCAGCAATGGAGATATTTTATAAATAAATACTAGAGAAAAATCTAATATTCTAGACAAATAGTTTTATTTAATGCGACAAGCTTAAGTTCTAAAAAAAAATTTAACATGAAGATAAACTTCATGCGAGGCTAAATCATATGCAAAATTTTAAAATTTATTTAGGCCTAAAAATATTTTTTTATAATTTTTTTTTCCAAATTAGATAGATTTTTCCACATAAACATGGTATTATTCAGAATAAAATGAAGTTCTTTTATGCTGCAATTGTTTGAAAGATTTATTTACTTTTTTAAAAATTCAAATGAGAATCAAATCTATGCAAACACTTTTGTGAAGCACTATATACATCTTATACGCAAGTTCACCTCAATCATGTTAAATAAAAAAATATGTAAAAGGGAATTTTCTTCCAACTTGCTGTTAATGAAAATCATATAAAAACATTAAAAAAGAACGGGAAATATGACGCCTGTTTGTTAATATTTTCATTAAACTAGCTTATCCTTGTTCACTAGCATAAAATTTTTTTACACACAATAGAACTTTTATTAAATCAATAAATGCTTCATGGAACATCTCCTTTGTGTTACTGACATTATAGAATGCAGAATTATTTATGCAGGATACTAAATATAATAAATAACCTAGCCTCTCTCTTTTCCATGGAAATAAAAATTTACATTTTATATTATGTCTACTGTATTAAACTATCTGTGGTCAAACAGAGAATCCAAAATTTCTAATAAACTCATTTAATTCTTTCTCAAAAAAATGATAGAAACATTTTTTTTTTTTTTTAACTCTTTTCGAACATAAATTTGATCAATACATTCACTGGGAAATAAAATAAAGCAAGGAAATTTTCTCACATTAAAAATTGCATAATTTTTTCCCATCTACTTTATTTCAAATATTTTGCGCTAAAATAATAATCATAATGAAACAAAAAATTTTATTATTTTAACACATATATTTTTCACTTAAAAATTACTTTTATGTTTATTTTTTTAATACAGTTCATTTCTTATGATTTCAAAACTAATTTTATATAAAAATACAAGACTATTGCATAAAATATATATTTTTCTTACCAAAGCATAACATATTTAGATCAAGAAATATTTAATTCTATTTAAATTGAAGCAAATGAAGAACAAAAACAAGACAAATTACAAAAATAATTTACAGTTCTCCAGTACGAAGAATTAGTTTAAAAATTTAATTTTTATTATTACAATAAATCACATGACAACTAATGTTAGAATTTTTATTATTTATATATTCTTCAATTACACATTTATATTTTATAAATACATGTATTTATATGATGGAATCAATTCATTCATTCATTAGTTGATTTCATAGAAAAAATGCAATGATGTTGATGGAATTTTCTTCTCTAATGTATTAAAAGTTTGTTTTTAGATTAAGAAGTATAGAACTGGATTCCCTTCCAGACAAAAATCTGACTATTATTTCATGGGTGGTATACTATAGTTTAATGCATAAATAACAATTTAAAGTGCAACTCCTAAAATGTTACAACAGATTGAATGAAATGAGTGCTAATAAAATTGATTATAAAATAACTTATTTCTTTAATCATTCTTTTAAAATTAAATTTTAAATCAGAAAGGTTTTTTTTTTTACAGAACACTATATTTAAAATTTGATTTATACAAAAAATGTCATCTGGTTTATAAAAATTTTATTCATTACTGAAATCATGTTCTTCATGCAGAATAGTAAATAAACAAAATAACTGACAAGAAAAATTTTGTTATATGTTTTCAATTTGAATGATTCCTTTAAAAATGTCAATAGTACCGAAAGAATCATCAGCTTCTGTTAAAAATGGATTTCTCCTTTCACCACCACCACTGATCCTCCGCTGAGGAGGACTCTACCTTCGACGAGTTCAACATGTAGCTCTCCACCCCGGCGAGAACATTGACGGGCTGAAACAAAGCCATTCGATTCAACTAAAATGCCATGCTTGTTTTGTAAAGAAAACATTTATTAAAAAATATAAAGGCATTATAATTTTAAAAAAATCCCAAAATATTATATATACTCAAACCTTCTATTATGCAATAGAAAAATTCACATAAAATATCGAAATAAATATTTAAATTTTACTTGGGAGCATTTTTCATCATGATTGGCACAACAGCCCCATGGTGGGCCAGATTTCAAAAACATGAGATGTCTTTTTTACGAGGTAGGGTTGTCAGCCCTACGCCCAATGCTCAACAGTCATGTTAGACTGGGACCTACAGTTTAAAGTGGATTCCGAACCACTACAAACATCCATAGCACAGCCGGGACTCGAACCCGAAACCTGTGGTACCGAACGCCAGATGGAGCATTCTTAAAGGGTTTTAAATATTTAGGGAAAAAAAAAATAATAAATAATATCTCTGTAGCATACTCTTTTAGATTCATGCTTCAGAAAATTTTAAAACTAAAATTGACCATAATATTTTTAAAAAAAGAATAGATATTACAGATATAATTTTCAAGAAAATTATGCACTACACAACTAAAAAAGTTTGTTTACCATAAAATGTAGTCTTTCCTAAAACTGGAGCCCAAAAAGGAGCAAGCGAAGAGTGTGCAGAACCTGAGCAAAACAATAAAAAATCCATTTCAAATTACAAAGAAAGATGTAGAAAAATATTTATGTTTAAAAATGTGTTTTACAACAAACTTTGGAGAAATATTCTTTAGTTTGAGGAAAAAAAATTCCTATAATTCCAAATGTGTTTCATTTTGTTAAACAACTCATTAAAGAATACCTGCTAGATTTTTAATTAATGGAATATAAAATAAAAATTATTCCTAATATAAATATTTAAAAGTGAGCAAAAAACGCTTAAAAATATTACATGGATAAAATATAATCTATTATATTATTTACAAATGATGCTTTGTGTCTCAATGAATTTAAAAATTATATTAAATAAAAACTGCAACAACAGATAATTTTAAAATCTTAATTGTAAATCAAATTCAATTTCAAATTTAAGATTAAAAACAAAATACACTTTGTACTTTACAATATAATTACAATATTTATTTTTCTAAAATAGCAATCCAACAATGTAGCACTTTAAATAAGACAGTTGATTTTTAATTCATCAAATTAAAAATTTAAATCATCAAAATAATCATCGATTTTTTAATCATCCAAATAAAATTAATTAGATAGGAAATTGAAGATTAAATAAAATTATATTAGAAAAATAAATATAAAACTATCCACATTGTTTCCATACCTGTGACGGGGTCTTCAGATATGCCAAACCAAGGAGCAAAATAACGAGATATAAAGTCGTAACCGTTTCCTTCCTCATCCACACAGTCGTCCCTCAATCCTTTCATTGTGACAATGATACCACAAATGTCAGTGGGCTCTGATAAAAGCTCTGCATCATTTGTTTGAATCAATTCAAATTCATTTCTAAAAATTTTTTAAATAAACACATCAATCCTAATCTTATTAAATAACTCAGACAGAAAAAAAAAAAAAGCAATTCATATGTGTAAGTGTTTGAATATCTTAAAATTCCATTAAAACAAATGATCAAGAATTAAATTTAAATTACAGTCATAAAATGAATTTGGTATTTTAAAATGCTACAGAAAGTATGACAATATTATTAAATTTAGCCTATTTGTAGAAAAAGCATTAAAAAAAAAAATTCATGGCAGAGTTATAATACCTAGTAACACTATCACAGAGACGAATCAATAAGTTCCTATTCAGAGAGCTTTCTAACATAACGCTTTCAACAGGCAAATTATTAGAAATTATCTGCAAAAGGGAAAAATGCATGTTCAAAATAAAATTAAAGGAATTATAATGTTTCATAGACAACATATTATGTAACTGTAACTAAATTATTTTTTACCTTAACAATTTTGTCATATTTCCCTTTCACCTGGAAAAAAAATGAATTTATTTAGTTGGAAGAAAACTTAAATGCAATCAATGCAAAATGAATATTTTAAACTTCCTCATGACAATTTAAAACAATAACAAATTAATACGATGTATTATATATCGACTAAGTATTACTGTGTTTTATTAACCACACAAGTCATTTTAATTATTTAGTTGATGCTGTTCACTGATCAGAAGAAAAATTACTAAAATAGTTTAAGAAGTTAGAAATAAATCTTTTTAATAAACGAAGATACTAAAGGCATGAAGAAAAGAAAACAATTTGAAAATTTTGATGTAGAATAGAATTATTTTTCTTATGGCTTTTGGCAGTATTCAGAAATTCAATGACATCCTATTTTGCACAGATAATTGAATGTATGGGTTTAGGATTTTTTTTTAATATAAACATGTTTGTTTAGAATTTTGTTACAATTTATTTATTTATACAAGGACTATGTTTTTGAACTTAAATCATATTATTCGAACTTAAATTATATTATTATTTTCATTATAATTTATTTTTTGATATAAGGTTGTTTATGTTATTCTTTGTTTATTAAAGAGTTGTGATATACATCAATGCCTCGTCATTATGTTATCAATACACTGAAATAATTAGGAGGGTACAATTACAATTTAAGACGCACATATTGTACATCCTGCTTATAATGACCTTGATTGTCTTATTAGATTAGTTTATTTCAATAACATTTTTATTAAGTTTAAACTAATGATTTTATATAAACCTTAAACATATTTATGAAATACAATCTGAAGATAAAAATTAAAATTTCATCAAGAATAATAGCATTACAAGAAAAATCATCATTATATAACCCATTATTACAATATTAAATACAATTGAAATAAATGTAAAATATAAAAAGTGAAATGAATTTTCTATGCATAATTCATAAGAGAAATTTTAGTTCATTCATATATAAATAGTATTGAATTAGAAATATGCAATATTGAATTTCGAAAAAAAGAAAGAAAAAAAAATTGCAACAAAATGCCTTTGTTTTTAAATTAATATTATTGAAAAAATTTTAAAAGAAAAAAATATTTTGAAGAATAGGAATAAAAATCTCATTTTAATAACTCATTAATATAGCATTACATTTTTTCCCATTTGAGAAAAAAAAAAAAATAGCAGATAATTGTAAAAAAATAGTTGATACTTATAACTTATAGCTAAAATTTTAGTTTTCAAAATACAAATATTTCAATAAATGTAATAATTTTTAAAGAATAACATTCTAATATTCTTAAAAAAAAAAAAAAAAAAAGATAGAATGATTAATAATATTAAGATATAAAATTACAGAATGTGATTCATATGCAGGCAAATCAAGTTGGATTGTGTTATTTGATAGCTTCTTCGCTTTCAGAGTGCCACTAAGAGTTTCAAACTCCAAAACTTCTGATAGATTCTCTGGAATATTAAAATATAGAGAGATATACAGTCACTAATTTATTGAGAAGAAAATTAAGATAACACAAAAGTATTTTATTTGATATTTAAAAATCATAGTGATTATGTATCTTAATTAACTTATAATAGTGAAAAGTTTTTCCTCAAGTCAGTCATAAATGCTACAGGAAAAAAAGGTTTTAAAATGCCTGAGGATAGAGTCTCCTTATCTTAAGTTACATAACTAATTTAAAATAAACATACCAATTATAGTAAGTATCTCATAAAGTTTGAGTTAAAATAATTGAAAAATGTTAAACAGCCATAAATGATTCTGAAAAAAAGGTGATAAAAAAAGAATTTTAGAATGCCTTTTTAAAAGGGAGAAAAACAATTAAAATTATATTTAAAAATCTTTAACATAACAGAATAAAGATGGAGAGAGCTGAAATTTGAGGTTTCTAAAAGCGTAAAAAAGGCTAGACAAGCTTTGAATTAGTATAATTAAGGATGGGTTGATATAAGAGGAGATGAATGCAGTTGCTAAATAGCTTTGGCAGACACCAGAGCTGGAGATGGAAGACAACTGCAAAGTAGTTCGTTGTCGGCTGTCAGTGGAGTAATTGTATAATTATACTAGTTTCCCCTCGAGTGCATTTTGACTCTCGGGAAGCTAACATAGAGTGATTGGTGACGGCTCTGGTATTATCACAAGTAATGATTTATTATGGTCATAAGCAGGAAGATTTAATATAAGTGAATTTTTAATTTTTCTCCCATCTAAGCA
Organism: Caerostris extrusa; assembly: GCA_021605095.1. Lineage (NCBI taxonomy): Eukaryota > Metazoa > Arthropoda > Arachnida > Araneae > Araneidae > Caerostris > Caerostris extrusa. Next base: position 129,318 of record BPLR01003907.1, read on the forward strand.
TGCTTGAAGAGATCCATGTCGGAGACTCTTACAGTTAAATTGAATCACAAAAAATATTCTGCTGCTATGTAAGTACTTTTAGATTAAATAGACGAAGTATATTAATTTTTATCCCCATTTTCTTTTGCTTAATAAATAGAAGGAAAATGCAATTGCCATAAAAGACTTTTAAAGAGAAGTTGGTTTACATATGATATCCTTCAAGAAAACAGACAAAATATCTATAACTAAAATAAATACAATAAAAGCAATACTACAAACACATTATATAACTTTTAATGGTTTAGATAAGCAGTACAAAAACTATAGCAGGGCATATCTTTTTTCACCAAGTCAATTACCAGACCATAGTGGGGAATTCAATAGCTTTTTTTTTTTTTTTTTTAATCAATTTTCATATCTATTCTACAATCTGTAAAGGTGAAAGAGAAGCTGGTCTTTCTTAATTAATCAGAATGGCAAATTAATATATAACCAACAATAATAATGAAAAATATTATATAAGCTTTGATGATATCTATTCATCACATGACATAACTGTGGGTGTAAAAATAAATTTAACAATTCATGTTAAACAAAACGGAAAATATAAAAGACATTATAGATGGACATAAAAAAACTTTGCTTAGTTATATATAATAACCTCTAACAACATAATATACACTATTTATACAAGGCGTAATCACGATACTTTTTAATAATTTAGAATGAAAAAAAAGCATTGAATTAAACCTTTAGACAAAAATCTTAAGAAAACATTGGATACAAAGTTTAAATGATAGAATGTCCTACTGAGATCCTTAAACAGAACAGCAGCAGATGCCAGAGTTGCATGTCCACATAAAGGTACTTGTTGAACTGGAGTAAACCATTCTAGGGCAAATTGTTTCCCTGAGGATGAAACAAGAGACGAATAATGTTATTACTAAAACTAAAATTATTAGACTCAATACTACGTTTTTTTTGTTAGAAAATCATTCTTATTTTACAATATTTTTTTAATACTCAAAGCAAATATAAAAAAAAAAATAGTATTTATTTTGAAAAAATTATATGCTTAAAAGTGAAAATGCTGAAAAATTCAAACACAAGTTGATGAATGCTAATCAGTGTCTCAATTTTGAATAATTTGTCAATTTTTTTTTTTTCTAATATACAGAAGACTAAAAAGAAAATGAAGCGATTCTGAAAAGTTTATATCAGCTGCAATTCTCTTTTTATTTTGTACCATTTTAAGGATTATGTATAAATACAGTACAGAAAACAAAATTAACTTTTTGCATTAATAAACAAACTTTTAAAACAAATAAAATTTTAAAAATCTATTTAATAATGCTTTTTAATAAAAAATCAATTAAAAAGAATAAAAAATTGCAACTAAGACGAGGGAAATAAATCATGATTTGCAAATATACTTTGTATAATGTAGAAAAGTCTTTGTTTGATACAACTTTTTCTGCCCTTTTACCACCACCCACACTTGCCCCTTCTCTAACCACCATTTCATGAGGTTTACAAATCATCCCCACACTTTTCCTCCACTTATGTTCCCAGAAACTGTAACTGTGAGAAGGTTTAAAAAATTATCTCATACTGGTAAACAAAAATATAAATAAAATGCATAATAAATATAAAAACATTAAAGTCATGTCAAAGTCCTGTTTAAAAATGAGTGATTAATCATTAACTGGGCAGCAAGTCATAAGTGGCTTTTTAAAGTTGCCGTAATTAAACGAGAATAGTCACCTCCAACGAAGATTGCCTTTGGTGATTGCTAACATGGCAAAAAAATGAGGGGGCATCAAACATTGATGAACAGCCTTAGTTTAAAGAAATTCATGCATTTTTACTCACACAAATAAGTATTTGTTTTGGTTTCACTTGATGAAAGAATGGCTTCAACTTTTAATTATTTGGCTCACAAAAATGCTTGGTAGAAAAATGTTTATCGACAAAGATTTTTATCGTAACAAAGAAATTTTTAAAAGTCAAAAGAATTTTATAATCTACTATTACTCAATAATTAATCGACTACAAAAAAACATTTTATAAAGCAGTTTTCTTTAAATATTTTTGTGTATATAATAAGTGGAAGGGTGATGTACATATTTATTCTGTGATGTGTTGCTAATGGTGCACCAGGCAAAATATGCTCAAGTAAGCCAAAGATTTTCTTGCAATCACACTTAACAGAAAGTCTTGTAACAATTTGATTGACAGCATTTTTTTATATTAAGAGATGTTGAAGATTATTGGAGCTCACTGATCTCGTCAGGGGCCTCATCTCCGGTGGTGGCAAACATAAAAGAATAATAACATTGGCAATGCTCAGAGATTAAAAAAGGAAATCGTGAGGGTTGAAAAAGTCCTGCACTTTAAAATTGATTTTAGGTAGGCTAGAGCAGAATATTCCTAGGTCTTTTAAAATTAGAGTTCTGTTCATATTGTTCGATCTCTTGTATGGCCAGATGTTGGTGGTTGTCAATATTATTGAAGAATATTTCTGAAAGTATTCTCCAGTACTCCTTGAGAGGTAGCAGTGAGATAGCTCTTTGAATAGCAGCATTTCTCATGAACCAGTTGGCATTCGTTATTTGTCTAATAGTCATTTTGTTGAGCTTCAAGATTTCAGTATTATAATTAGCAGCATAGGCCCATACCGGGCCAGCATAGGCGAGAGAGAGGACGAAGCATAGCGGTGAAAATCAGAAGTTTATTATGTCTACTCATGCTCCAGTTTCTTGCTATAAGGGAATAGAGTCTTCTAATGTTTCTTCTGTATTTTTGTTTGACATAGTTAAAATGAAAATTCCAATTTAGATGTTTATGAAGATAAATTCCAAGATATTTTGTTTCTGATTTCCAACAGATAAGTTGGTTTTTGAGGTAAATGGCTGGTTTTTTTTTTTATATTTTTGATTCTTGCTGAAGAAGATTGCTTCGGTTTTGTAACACGAAGCAGTTCTCTTTAATCTCTATTTAAAGGAGTTCAATAAACTTACCAGTTTGAAATGTATCTCCCTCATTGATTATCTTTACAAAAGCAGTTTCTGAAAGGTTCATTTCAGCTGCAATTTTTTGTTTTTTATCATTTTCAAGATCCTGTATAAATACAATAAAGGTTAAAAAAAAAAAAAAAAAAAAAAAAATAGATCAACATACATTTATTTCATGTCTTAAAAATGAAAAACAAACAAAAAGAAACTATTTAATAATTTTGTATATAAAAAAATGCAGTTAAAACTCTAAATGGATTAATTTTATTCCAATATTTATGTAGAACTCAAGAGTATAATTTATGGTTATACTAAGTTACAATTTAGTTTAATTATTTAAAAATGGTAAACATGCAAAATATTTTATTGAAGTACATTTGTAAAAGTTTGTTACAAACTTATAAAATATTCTTCAAGGTTAAAAATATTATAGCATTATAAGAAACAATAGAAATAACAATATCTTCTATTTACCAATATTAAGAATGTCATTATTAATAATAAACTGTTTATTGCAATAAATTTTTATGATAAAAGTATAAAATTTGTAGATTTATAGTAATATGCTTAAATTTTTTAATTAAATGCTTAATTGTATCAACTTTTAATAAAAAATCTTAACATATTTAACGGATGAAATTAAATATAAAATATTTTGAATTAATCCACAGATATCATAAAATTAAATATGAATATGTATATACTTATATTACATGTATATTGATATTAATATCGTATTGGTAAGATATTTCATTTAGGATATTGATAAAAAATTGCTGAAAAATATAAACGGTTGAACAAAAAATTGTAGACACTTTGTCAGCAAGCTTATTAATTAAAATACGAGCTGTGATATCTTACATATTTATATGGTAATAGACAAACTGCTGCACTGTTTCCAGCAAATGGGTGTTTCGTAAATGCATCAGCAATGTACAAAGGTAATTTTTTTGAATGAAGATCAGCCATAGTATAGCAAATAAAACAAGACACCAAAAATAAACAGGCGTAACTTCACTTTCTACGTTACACGACACAGGCAATTTTTCTCTCAGCAATAGATAACGATACATCTTAAAAGATTAAAAAAAAAAAAAAAATTTTCAAGGACACTTTAACAAGTCATTTACAGTAGAAAAGCACTTCCAATATATAGCCAGTTTTCTTGAATCGAAGGAGTATATGGGGATGCGAAGCAACAAGGACTATAATCCCCTAATCACTATATGGGAACAGTTCGTTTTCCCTATTTTACGTCACTGAAAAGGATGCGAGGTCTATTTTCCGCTCAGTAAGTAAAGTGGCGCGAATAAAAACAGGGATTTATAGTATCCCCTGAGTGCCGAGAGAATTGCAGCTAATAAATATCAAAACGTTTAAGAGATTGGAGAAATAAAGTCAGATTTTTTTGCAATCAAGAATTTTAGATAAAAAAGCTTTGAATGTGATATTATTTTCGTCGATATTCAAGTTTTGCCATAGATGTAATCTGGAGGTGGAATATTTTCTGCATCTTAAAAGAATGTGTAAAAGGTCATTGATTTCATTACATATGTTACAGAAAGGATTGGAATCTAAATTGAATCTATTTAACAGGGCGGGAGTAACGATCATTCTGCTGATGATACGAGCAATGAGTATATCCTGTCTTCTATTCTGTGTCCATTTTGTGATAGTTCCAATATCTGGAAAGTTTCCTATCAAATCATAATATTTGCTGCTAAAGTAATTTGTTTCCGAGATTAGGTAGGATTGTTTTTTCAGGTTTGCTATGACATCTTCCGGGGATATCCATTCAATAAATTGCGAGAGTTCCGTGGTATTCTTTGCGAGAGAATCCGCCCTTTCATTCCATAAAATTTCTGAATGACCAGGAACCCATAAAAATGTGATATTTTGATTAAAGGTTTGTCGAACAAAAAGTTTCGAAGCAAGTCTTTGAATAGCATAGGTAGAATGAAAAGATTTTTAAGAGAATTAAGAGCCGAAAAACTGTCAGAAAGTATTAAAATGTCCTTGTCGACAATAGCTAGTTCATCTATGGCGACACAAATTGCCAAAACCTCTGCTGTGAAAACAGAGTTTATTGGGTTAATGCGATATGAAAAACTTTGATTGCAAGAAATGCCGGTGATTGAAGTTGAGACGTGACTTTTTGAGGCATCCGTGGCTATGATATAGTGATCAGAGAAAAATCTGTTTATACAATCTGAAAAATCATTGACTATAAGTGAAACTGGGTTTTCTTTATTTTGGAAACGGAACTTCTGAAGGAAAATTTCACATAAAGGAGGATCATGCCGTGGCACAATTGGCAAGGTTAAAAGGTGTTCTGGTGAACAATTATAATTTTGAAGATAGTTTTTAAGAGTGTTTCCATCTTTGTCAAGTAACTGCAATTCATTGTTTACCATCAAAGGGGGAAAGAGTGGTTAGCATATTGTTTGATTAAAAACTGCAATGCCAAACGTTTAATTTTATCTGAAAGAATTTCTTGTCCAGACATTTTTAACAAAATTATATTTGGAGTCCAAATTGGTAATCCCAGAACAATTCTCAGAACCTTTGTTTGAATTATGTTACAGGCGTTTAATTTGGTGACCGGGAAATTTTTAATTATTAATGCACTGTAATAAAATGTGCTGAGTATACTATTGTTTGCAATTGTGATAAGATGTTTTGTCCTAATACCATTTTTCTTTGATGCCAGAAATTTTAGACCGTTAATTTTTTTAAGGGCTTTTATGCGTAAATTTCTTAAAATAATTTCATTTTGGTTTATTTTAGAAAAAGGAATTCCGAGATATTTAAGAGTATCACTCCAGATGAGGGGAATTCCGGCATATGTTATCCGCGGCAATGAATTTGATCTTTTTTTTGATAAATCAACTATTGCACTTTTTTTCGGCACTAATTGTGAGTTTCCAGTAAGAACACCATTTGTACAAATTCTCAAGAGTATTTTGAAGCTGGGTTTGAATATAGGATAACGATTGATGTGAGCAGAAAAGAAAAATATCGTCAGCGAAAATAGAGCAATCAACATTTAATTCCAAAGTCTCAAAAATGTCATTCAAAAAAACTACAAAAAGAATTGGTGAAAGTACGCTACCTTGTGGAAGGCCTTTAAAAGAAGGTTTGGGGTCAGAAACAGTGTTCCTCCATCGAACCTGAAAGGTTCTGTCCTGTAGGAAACCATGAATCCATTTAGCGATGTTTCCCGAGATTCCAATTTGAAGACATTTATAAATTAGTTCGTCTATAGGCACGGAGTCATAAGCACTTTTTATGTCGAGACTGATACCGATAAAATATTTTTTTCATTATGTGCTGTTAAAATTGATTTATAGATTGTATAAATAGCGGTATGATTGTTTCTAAAAGGTATAAAACCATGCTGATTGGTATGAAGTCGCTTGGTGAAAGTCAGAAAATTAACAATGCGATTGGAAATAATGCGTTCAAAGACTTTACAGAAAACAGAGGTCAAAGCAATCGGCCTATACGAAGATGTTTTTGTTTTATCCTTGTTGGGCTTAGGGATTGGAATAATGATAGCGTGTTTCCAGCTCTTCGGAATTGGAGAAAAATCAATTGTTGGTTGAAAAGGTGCAAGATAACTAGAAGGGACGATTCATCCAGTTTTTGAACCATGCAGCTGGAATGTTATCTGCGCCAGGCGTTGTATTTTCATTTTCTGGATAGCTTTTCGCAGTTCCCAAAGTTCAATATTTTTATTTAATAACTTTATTGTCTATACTGTAATCCAACGGAATAGGTTCAGAACGGAAATTTTGTGCTGAAAAATAACTTGAAAAAGATTGCTTTGCTGTTTTGGATTACTAATGTATCTATTATTGTGAAAAATTAAGTTGTTATTTTTTATATCAGGATTATTGTGGCTAGTTAGTTTATTTAGGATGCGGAAAAATAATTTAGGGTTTCTCGGAATATTGGTTATATTTTCCCAGTATTTTTCCCTTGTCCTTTTAATATGGTATTTTAATTTACTTCGGTATTTTTGTATCGAATCCAATCAGGGACCGAAACACTATTCCTGGCCTTTTTTCCACATTATTTTTCAGTTGACAGAAGTTATTACATGCAATATTCCACCATGGAGGGTATTCGTTATTAGTCAAAATTTTGATTTTGGTATTAATATTTATAGTGTGCGAAATTTTTCAGTGACTATTTCAACGGTAGGGTCAGCAATAGATTGAAGAAAATTGTTCGAATCTCTGAGAATTTGATTCCAATATATAGTTTTAAGATATTTTGTTGCATTTGTTAGTTTGGACCATGAAATAACTATTGGTAAATGATCACTTTCGAAGGTACAGTCAGAAACATAGCAATACACTTCGTTTAAGAGAGCTGCCGAACAAAGAATGAGATCTATAACGGAAGAAGTGAAATTATGGGTGATGTAAGTGGGCGTTGAAGTATTCAGGATAGAAAAATGCGACTGATTCAACCAATCCAAAAATTCTTCGCTTTTGGGCGTAGATGTTTTTCCGCCCCAAAAGGGGTGGTGTAGGTTGAAATCCCCAAAAATAAAAGTTGGCGTCTTTAAAGTACTGAAAAATTTTGAACCTGATTGATATCTAACCCATGCGGTGCATAAATATTAACAATGGTAAATAAAAAGGTGTGTGACCGAATTTCTATTGCAAGTATCTCAAGGTTTGGGTCTTGAGAATTTTCAAAAATAACACGACCTTACATGCTTGTAGGAATACCTATTAGTAGGCCACCTCCTGTTCTGTTGTTACGGTGGGTGCGAAAAAAAAAAGATTTTATTAGGAAATGAAAGAAGATCATCTGCTTTCAGGAATGTTTCCTGAAAAACCCAAAATTCTGACGTTGTGAAAGGGGGTTGGTGGAACCAGATTTTCTTATTTTTCAGACTGCGACAGTTCCACTGGAGGAATGACATCACCGAAAATTACGAAAAAAAAATCAGGAAGGTATTATTCCCTAAGAAACTAAAAGAAAAGCCCTTTACTTGGGGCAAAAACAAGAGGAATATTAATAAATACACTAAAACAACCGGGAACACCCGGAACAAAAACACCGCAAAAACAGTCTTAATCTGAAGCATTGCTTCCACCTGCATCCCATTGCATGGGATTATTAGTGGGTGGAACAAGGTTGATCATTTGGCGTTTTCGGTTAGGGGATTTTTTGAGGTCCGTTTGGTGGAATACTGAGACCAGATATTGCACAAGATTTTCGATTGTTTTTTGGAATATTTCAATTAGAAGAGTGGTCTGTTCCATTTTAATCGTAATGTTCTGAACAATACTCTCTACTCTTTGATTTACGATTTCTTCTATGTTTGGAGCTGTCGTGTTGGTTTTAGCAGCGTCGGAGTAATTAGTTTTAGATGATTGAGCATATATGCGTCGTGCCTCGCCAATAGTTAAATGATTTCTGCACTTGAACTCGAGAATTTTTTGTTCATGGATATGACGTGGGCAGGTTTTGGATGTTGCTTAATGAGGTCCAGTACAATGAATGCATTTTTCCGGACCTTGACACAATCCTTCATGGTTTACACCACACCGAGGGCAAATGTTCCTGTCACAGACACGTGTTGCATGAGTAAAGTCATAACAATGCAAGCACTGTCGGACTCTATCGACAAATTGGCGAATTTTTTGGTTGGTGAACCAGATCTTAATAGAATCAGGCAAAAAAAGTGCCCAGGATTGTAATGAGTACCGGAGAAAATTCTTGAGTAGAGTTCAGTTTAACAAAGCGTCGCAACTCAACCACTTCCATGTCATTTTTATGCATAATTTCAGCCGCCAATTCCGACAATGGTAGAGTGGTAGGTATATCAAAGACTAGGAACCGTTCCGAAATATTTTCAAAAGTTACTGCCGTAGAAATTGGCGTTTCCAGAATTTTGTCGAGATTTAAGATCTGTGCAGCTCACACCGGATCGGCAGTAGAAAAGATGAGTTTACCCTGCCTCGAAAATTTCATGTTGGTGATATTATCATGTCTGTTTATGTGTTTTTTTTATATCCGCCTGGATAAGAAATGGATTTGAACGCGGAATTTTATGTTTGGCATCTCTGTGTTGGCATACAATATGAATTTCCTCAAAACTTTTCTGACCCAACCGCAACACCAGTTCATTAATGGATTTTGAGCTTTTAAAGTAATTGTTATTACTGGAAATCATGCTATTACAGCTTTGGACGTCATCCATATTTAAGTGAGAATTGTCCACATCAGACACAAATATTGCCGAATGGCTCAGGTTGACTAGTAAAATGAAACAACCGGAAAGAAGAGAAAACAAAAAAAAGAAAAGGTAATCTTACCTTACACTTTGAAAAAGACCTAAAAGAGAAATTTATTGATAATTTATCAAAACCAGAGAAACAAACCAGCAAGTGAGCAACGCCCACTTAAAACACAGCTATGTACTCTCAGCACTCAGGGAAACCTAACCAAGTTAAGCTGACCTGTCTACACTCACACCTATCTAGCCAGTGTTTGTAGTTTCGTTTTTGATGTTTTTTTTAGTAATGCCACCTAAGCGAACATAATCAACCTTTTCTGTGCCTTGATTTCATTAATATCGCACTGGAACTCTTTATATATGGATAACTTTTATGGATAATTGAAAGATATGGGATTAGAAAAGTGATCTCTTCGTGTAAGCTTTCCATATCTTTTCATAAATTAATGATTATAACAAAATATATAATTTTCTTTAATTAATTTTTCAATAAAAATAAAGAACCTTATAGTGATTCATGATGACCGAATGGCTAGCGCTCTGACGTTCGGTACCACAGGTATCGGATTCAAATCCCGGCTTTGCCCATGGGTGTTGTAGTGATTCGGAATCCACTTTAAGCCGTAGGTCCCGGTCCTAATAGGATCGTAGAGCGCTGCGGGGCATTGTTACTCCGCGTCCTTGGCTTACCATCAAGTTACACGCGCCTCCTGGGTAGTGCAAAGTGAGTAACATCGGCGCAGCCCTTATGGCGAAAGATCACGGTCTATTTGCCAGCTGCATTAGAAGAAAAAAAGCCTTTATTTTATTTTTTTGTACTACTACTAAGTTGAATAATGAAGTCGAGTGCCCGAACGCGAAGCGTTCATCTACTCAATGGCATGTGTGGAAGTAGGAAAAAACAGTCAAAATGAAGAGTGATAGTAATCATATGAATTTTTTAGTACTTTACAAACTCTATCTCAACCAACCACATAAAATTCAAATCAATTTTTAAATTGCAGTCGTTAAAAATTCACACTTTAATGTGTGTATGGTTTTTTTCTTCCGATATTTGTTCGTCAGAAAAATAACTTGAAAATTGACAATTTTTAAAGAAATTTCAATTCTTGAGAGCTCGTAGAAAAAAATTTATTCAATATTTAAATTTCACACATAACTTTTAACTTAAAATGTTTGTTTATATGTAATGATAAAAAAAAAAAAAAATAAATATTTAATAAAATACCTTTCCCCTAAAAATATGCTCTTTACATTGACATCTTTAGTGATTTCAATAAAAAATGTTTTTTTCTTAATTTATTAAGAAGAAATATTGTTAGAAAAACAACGCATAGTAAAATTTACTTTATTATGAGCTCAATAATATAAAAAATGTTAACCCAAGACTTGCCAGTGCTGAAATAAGAAATGTCCGCTAACTTTTACAAAATGCCTTGTAACAGGAGAAAGAAAAAAAAAAAAAAAAAAAGACCACCATCACAAAATGTTAAGAAAAATTAAATATTGCCATTAAACTGCCAGTATATAAGATTGGAAGTACGCAAATATTTTTTAACAGGGTTGAACAGCAAAAGTAATTATTTTGTATTATTTAAAACAAATTGAAATTTTTGTAAATAAATTAATTTATTGTACGATTTCTACTTAGAAAAATATTAATAAAATAAGTTTAAAAAACTAGCTTTTAAGAACAATTTTGCAATTCTTATTCTATTATTCGAATTTAGCATTCAATAAAGAGAATGGAGAACAATAAAGAATTACAATGGGACAAGAAATGCAGCCCAATATATATGGTTGCAATTGTTGAGGACAGACAAGTTGTGAAATGATAAGATTTAACATTTTGAATTGATAACAAATCTAATGAGCATGCAGACTAAAAAAAGAAGTTCAGCATAGAGCACATTGAAGCCATGCTGGCTATTCCTTACCATATCACAATGAAGATTATCTTATAGAATAGGACGGTTTGAAGAGTGCAAAATGATATCCAATTTAAAAGAAAGCACATTAGAGAAATTCAAATAAGGTAACATTGCCACAATATTGGTAGTTAAGCAATTTCGTTCAGTATTTAGGTTTTTATAAATAATCAATTGACAAAAGATGAGACAAAAAGAAAAACCTGTTACGAGGTAAAAAAATAATTGTGTTATTTCCGTATGATGTTAATTTGTTGCATTTAAGATGTCAGTAATGAGCAATTTTACAATACGCATAATGCTGTTAGTGAAGAAAAGAAACCTTTGGAATTTCAGTATTAATAGTGAATTTTTGCATTTCGTCGCAATGGTGATAATTTTAATTTAGCACTACTGCAAAGCCATTTATTTAATGGACTACTCAAAGCATGCAGTTCTGTCTTGATAAGTTAGAGTTGCATAACATCTTCTGTTTGATAATTCTTTAATTACTGTTAGGTTCTTATTAGGCAACAGGAGATAAATCTAAGATAGAAATTGGAACTCTTAAGTCCTCCCTAAATTATTTCGTCTCTTAAATAAAATATTGGAGCTTTAAATTTACTAAGATTAAATTAACATCAGATTTTTTTTTACATTTTACTCCCCTCAAAAATAATAATACATTTTGGATTAATATTTTTGAATTATTAAAACGACTCTAATTATTACTCTAATTTCCTTCCTATATTTTGCAATAAAAAAACTTCACTTTTCAGAATATGGATTACAGATGGCTGTATGCAATCTATTTTATTATTTTTTTCAGAGATTTCAAAAAATCTAGACTGTTCCTTAAAAATTCTTTTTTTCCAAAAAACTTTGAGCAAGAGGAGAAACATTCTAAACAGTTATGTTAACTACTATAGCTAAAATTATGTTACTAATGTTAAAAATTTTCTAAGATTAACAGTTGTGGACAACAGAAGAAAGACTATGCACTGTGCATCCTACATCTGTGTGTACTAGTGGATGAAAAAGCCTTGGAATGAAATCATATAGAAAAGAATGAAAAATTCTTTACATATGGTCAAATCTTTTTATTTTGTCAAAATAATATACTTTATAGATGACTCTTTTAAATAGTTATTAAGATTTTTATAGAATATTACAATTAACATCATATAACACTAAAACAACAACAAGGATTTAACACAAATAAAAACACAATGCAGATAGTATTTTCAAATTTATTTGGCTGCAATCACACTTAAGACAGGTCTGGACACACCCTCTCTCTCTCTTCACACACACTCAATTCTTCTTAGACTCAGGGATTCCCCATAGGGTTTGCAAATAGCGCTATTTGCACAAACATTAATACTGACATTGTTTGTAATATAAAAATAAATGTGAGAATAGCAAGAAATCGAGCAGAAAAACAAATTAGCATTTACTAATATTAAAATGTACATGCAGTATATTAAAAATCGATAATTTACAAAATAATTAGACTTAACTAGCATTAAATACATCTAAACAATTTAAAATATCACAGCAAACAATATAATTTATAAATATAAATTTGTCCTTTGAAAACAACAACAGCATTCCCACTCATACAAACTCTGTTTTCTTGAAGTTCAATGTGAAGTTCTCCTCCTCGAGGGGAACATTGACGAGCTAAAAAACAAACAAATAAAAATAAAAATAAAGCATCTTCATTTACAAAATGCAAACAATTTCTAATCGAAACAAATAAAGAAACAAAATGCTTGAATTTAATATTAAAATTTTAATTTTAAATATAATCTAGCTTTTAAATTTTACATTGCTAAGTTTTGGAGAAAAAAAAAATAAGCCAATATGTATTGCATAATTTCATAATACTTAACAAGTCAAAAATATGCTTTTATTATAGAGCTGTGAAAAAAAAAGGAGCAAATTAGTATATATATATTTCTGTGTATAAACGCATAAGTCTTTTTAAAGCTAAAGTAGAGAATCGGCATAAAGACGAATTCGCTCATCTCGCAAAAAAACTCAGACCATATAGCAAATAAAGCTCATTTTTATTTCTTTATTTTATATTTCCTAAATGCATGAAAAAATAATTTTAAAAGAAATAGGATGTTTTTCTTTTTGAAATTATTTATAGAGCTAGCTGCTATGTTATAGCCCAAACAAAACATCACATATTAGAGAAATTTATGTCCTGCTAATAGAAAAGTACCAAATGTACACAAAAAAATAACTGACTGTCATAAATAATGAATGTTAGATTTTTTTTTATTTCAGTTTATATACAGTTTTTTTTTTTTTTTTTTTAACTTTATGCCAATCTTTTGAAGAGGGGGAATAAAACCATCTCTGCTTATATTAGTAAATATACGGTAGTAAAAATAATTTGAAAAAGGTTATCAGTCCATAGTTATCCCTGTCAATTTCTAAATATACCAATAAAAAAATTGCATAAGAATTTGTGGCAATTTAGTTTACAATTAAAAACAATTAATCATACAATAAAATATGAAAAAAGTTAACAGCTGCATCATAAATGAACTATTAACATTTACTATTTTCATGCTTTAACAACTTAAAAATAATTTTATACATTCTTTTAAAAAGAAATAAACAATAAAGTAACAAATCTTCATTAAATTATTCATACAATAAATTGAATGTAGTAAGACTTTTTTATATCTATATAAATACATTCAAGATTGTCACTGGAAGAATCTTAAATACTCTCGGTTCATTTTCTTGTATAATGAAGTTTTTATAATTATTTCTAGAAAAAAAAACATATGAACTTTTGCCTCTTGCTAAATGATTCCAGCTTGTAACTAACACCAATGGAGTGTCAATTTGTATACTCCTTGTAAAGAAATATTATTCATTGGGGTTTTATTAAATTTCTTATTTTTTAAAAGAAGTTGTGCATATTTTTAAAACTTGATGCTTAAAAGTGAGAAAATATACTAACTTAATTGTCAACAAATACATATTATTACTATACAACAAATGATGAGATAATACAAAATAATTCAAAGAATACGAATTTACAAAAATATTCCAAATCTTATATTTTGTTTTTTTGCCGTGTTATCAAGTGTTTTAAAAAAGATAATTGTTATGAATGGTTTTCATTTTCTATTTTTGCTCTACAAGTATAAAGTAAGTAATATTAATGAATTAAATTTGCAAATAATTCATAATTTCATTAAAAAATTATAAAGATCTTTTATACAAAATATAAGTAATAACATAAAATATAGATAACTATTTTACCATAAAGGCTTTTTTTATTTAAAATATTAGACCAAAATGGAGCAAGTACAGAGTGAGCAGAACCTGTAAAAAAAAAAAAAAAAAAATTAAAGGATGGCATTCAAAGTATTTTAAAAAAATACATTTAACTCTACATGCTATAAAACAGAATAGTTATACACATGCTTTATTATATATTAGATATTTAACAAAATGCTAACTTATATATATTATATTATATAACAAGGGTAAAGATATGAAAAGATTTTATAGAAACAAAATTATTTGTATATTAGAGACACTCATTTTCAATTTCAAAATCAGTAAACACTATTGTTAATAAACACTAAATTTTTATAAAAGAAAACAGTACAGAATTAGGTACTAGTTGTGTAAATATCAAATCAGAATTTTTGAATAAAAACGATGAGAAACATTTTATTCAAAGTATTGTCATTCCTAGCTATACATTATTCCACCTGTCTGGCAATTTGTGGATGCCACATACACACACAAAACTGTTGCACTTTTCAAACAAACCAGTCATCAAGCCATTTTCACAAGAAATGAAGAGCTGCCCAACAAGTGTATGTCCCATCAATGCAAATAAGTGGTATTCGAATGCAGAAAACTGTGGTGAGTAAGCCGCATGCGAACATATTTGCCAAATAAATGCCTCACTTATGTCTTTGACCAGTTTTGCTGTGTGTGATGGTGAATTTTCATGAAACAAAATCACTTTGTGTTGTTTTTTTGATAGCCCTTTTTTCACACTAAGCTTAATTCAAACCGATTATTTGTTATCAGTAATTGACAGTTGTTTTAGCAGCTCATAATTGATCACACCCTTTTGAACCCACCAAATAGAGCATTGTCTTCCATCATATTGATTTAGCTTTGCATTTGATATCGATGGTCTTTTAAGTTTAGGATCTTCAAAATATTTCCCCATTTCATTGCCAGTTACAATTTGATGATGAAATGACTTTCTTTTGTATCTGGTCTTGCAGCATTTGTAAGTGGTGTTTCACTTTCCCGTTTTTTTTATTCAATTCATGTGGAACCCTTTTCCTATATTCTGTATCTCTCCTATGGCTTTCAAATATATGGAGATAGCTTCTCCTGTCACATTTAATTGGTCTGTGAGTTGCTGTTTCGTTTGAGTCACCCTCATCCAGCATTGATGGCAATTCACAGTCTTTAAACTGTTTCAGTAGTCTTCAAAATTTTTCGCTTCTCAAGTCAAAATTGCCCCTTTTGAGTTTTTTACGAAAATCAAAGCAATTTCATTAACAAAGTACATGCTCACCATAAACTTTGAAAAGCATTTGGTGTGGTTCTACAGAACTTTTTTGCAAATGGTAACCAAAATCAATGCTGTCCAGAAATTGTAATTCCCAGTGGATAAAATTTGAATTGTTCAACGCTATAACAAACCATGTTGGTAGGAAATTTATATTGTTGCGAGTTAAAACTCTTTGTCAGAAGTCAACAAATTAGTTGTCTAAGGCCATTTATGGACTAAGTCCGTTTTCATATTTACAGACTTGATAAACATAGGAAAAATTTAATGAGTACAAAAGCACATTTGCAAATAAAAACACTTCTTGCTTATAAAAATTATGAAAAATAAAAAGTGAAACTGTTAAATAAATTCATCACAAGAATTAATTATGATTTATTTTTAAAAAATTGAAAGGAAAATGGAGTTAAATATTAAGACATAATTATTATATGGTTTTCAATAACAAGCAATTTTCAATTGGGTTAATTTTTTTTTTTTTTTAAAAAAAAATGAATAAATTTGTTCACAGATATTAAATATCAGAAAATTATTCAAAAATTCAGAAATATTGACATTTATGTTATATAATGTTAAAAAGAATAAATTCAAGTGCATGGAAAAAAAAGACATTCAAAACGATTTTCTTAACAACATTCATAAATTATTTTTAAAGAATAACATTTAAGTTACTTACTTTTTATGAAAACGTTTCTAAATACTAAAGTAATTGATAATTTCATACCTGTGACAGGGTCTTCAGATATGCCAAACCAAGGAGCAAAATAACGAGATATAAAGTCATAAGCATTTCCTTCTTCATCCAGGGAGTCTTTCCCCGATCCTTTCAATGTGACAATGACACCCATAATGTCCTTGTCCAGGGATAAAAGTTCTGCATCATTTACTTTGATTGCTTCAAGCTCTTTTCTAATCAGAAATAATACAGTTAACATACTGGCCATCATGACAAAATCGAATATTAAATGAAAACACAGTTAAATATCTGCTGTGATAAAAAAAAAAAAAAATTTATTAATTTTAGAAAATACCTCAGTTTAATCTACAATAGTGGAAAATAAATAATGTAAACAAATGTGGTAATGTGGTAGTCTTCCATTCTCAATAAGAGGTTTGGGGTGATTTTGTTTGATAAATGCTTGATATATTTCAATTTATGTTTCAATATTTTTGCAAAATGTATATTTATTTAATATAAAATGATTGAAAAGTTAAAGTGTTAATAGACATTTGCTAGTTATTCATTTAAAAATATTTTTGAATAAAAAACAAAATTAAATAAATTTAACAAAAAAATAAATACACTAACTTCTTATTAATACAGCATTTAATAATTAGGCCAATTCTATAATCTGACATTGATTAAGCCTTAACTTAAGTTTTTTTTTTTTTTTTTTTGTTTGTTTTTTTTGTTTCCCCATATGGATTTCGGCATTTGTTGACATTGACCAAAAGATTCATCTGTATCCCTATATATCTAATTTTTATATTAATAGATTGATAGAATAATAATAATGCAATGATTAATTATGTACTATATATAAAATATATATCAAATAATAATTAATAAGCACAAGTTTTAATTGCTTCAATTTTTATCTAGATTGCTTTATATTTGGTATCCCCCTTAAAACTATAACGAGGCTTGCTAATTTGGCATGGCTGTGGCCTTGAAAGTACCAAAATAAAGACAGATTACTGTACATATTACAAATCTGACACTTAACTACAGTCAAAATTTGTAAACACTTAACAAAAACAGATTAAAAAAAAACTTATTAAAATGAAGTACTTAATTTCACTGGTTTAAATGTTATGGCTTAATATATAATTATTTTCTTTTTATAATTATCACTTCTGAAATGCCAATACATCTTTGCTGTAATCCACTACTTTTTATATCACTAATATTAATTTCCATAAAGATTATTCCTCTAAATATAGAATTTTCATCACATATTTGTTCTAAAAGAAATTCTAACACATTTTTTTCCATCAAAATATTCTAAGTATTGTCGCAAGTTCAGGATTACCCAACTAGAAAAGAATTTAGTTTATCTATAATTCCAAACTTTAGCAACAAATTAACATTATATTTATCACAGGAAAGACTTTTGACATCAAAAATGGATCAGAAAAAGTAAGAGAAATGAGTTCGTAAATAGATTTTTAAAATAATACTTACCTAGTTACAGTATCACAGAGCCGAATCAATAGCTTTTTAGAAGAAGACATTACAGCATCTTCTACAGGCAAATTTTTAACAACAGCCTTAAAAAAATCATAAGTTGAAAATATTTGTATTGAAAAATAAAATTACAAAAATTTAAATTAAACATATATTACAATTACAAAGATAAGAGAAGGGAAGATAAAAAATATTTTGCTTATTACCTTGATGATTTTATCATATTTTCCATTTACCTAAAAAAAGAATTAATTACAGTGAATAAATTTTTAGTTGAATCAAAATTTAGAAATGATCAAAAAATTAAAGGCAAAGATATGTTATGTTATAGAATTAATTAATCACACTGAATAAAATTTAAATTATTTTGAACTTTTCTATATCTAAAATATCTATTTTTCATTTCTGCTCACAAAAATAATATATAGTCTTGACCACAGATCACATGAAAAAATGGGCAATCAGCCAGATTGGACAGATTCAAAAAGAGACAAGACAGATCCTTTAGGTGGGATTTTAATGGCAATAAAAGAGAATTTAATTTTTAATAATTAAATTTATATGCCATGATATTAAAAAAGAAAAATTGGATGAAAAAAATTAAATACTAACTGCTATACTTTGAGCCGTGACTAGCACTACTAATATGTCATTGATTTATCCATTTCCATTGTTTACTATCCCATGCTATCTGCGGTCAAGCCATACTTAATTTTCAATCATATACTTTTAATTTTACAACAGAGTTATAAAAATTGAAAATACATTTGTTTTTCAGAATATTTTATTAAACATTAAATTTTATTTATTCAAAATAATTTTTTAGAAGACAAAACTTTAAAATCAACTTAAAAATAACTAATAAATTTATAAAAAAATATTTCAGACCAATATTACAAAAAATTAACCCTTTAATACATCAATAAACTAGCATTTTAAAATATTAATTGATAAAAATAAAAAACATATCATTTTGACTATAAAAATTTCACTTCAATGTTTAATTATATATTCTGTTACACAAAAGTACCTTGATACAAATGGTGGTTTATATGTTTAGATATTTATGAAAAAGTTTTTTTCCTTTAAGAGAAATTTTCTAAGAAAACAACATTTATTTGGTAAATGAAATAAAAGAACAAAAAATGATCATAATAGACCATGAATTTATATAATAGTTCGATTGAAAATATTTTATAAGAATTTAAGATAAGAATTTTTTACAATAAGAATAAAGAAGAAAAAGGAAAAAAGAAAAACAAACATAAAAAAAAAAAATTTCAAACTTTATTTGAATTGTATGCTGGCAGATCAATTTCTATTTGATTTTTTGGCAGTTTTTTTGCTTTTAGTATCCCACTAACAGTTTCAAATTCTAAAACTTCGGATATATTTTCTGGAAAAAATTTAAATAAATTATAATTTAAATAAATAATAAAAAAAAAAAAAACCTGAGACAATACATTATTTAGTATATTGTTTTAAAAGATAACAATTTAAAATAACTTAACAAAAGGAATTAGAAAAAATAAATTTCAAAATCGTGAGAAATTGATTGAATAATCAACATTAAATTAGTTTATAAGTATTTCTATACCAGTTAATCAAATTGTAACAATTGCAAAATATAATCTATCTTTACATTCATCACCATTATTGCATAATGTTATATGACAGTCATGTAAACAGAAATAATTGAAAACTTAATTTTCTGACATACAATCTTAATAAAAAATATTTTAAACATTTTAAAAATTTAAAAAATCATTGGTCTAGTGATTTATAATTTTTAGAATGTTGCAACACTATTTTTATTGTTTATATTAAAACAAATTACAAAATATTGTATACTATTTGCTACAAAACAACTTAAACTTTAAATAAAAAAATTTTATTTAATAATATAATTAAGTTTACTTTAAAAGCGTATTTCATTTTATTTATATTTTGAAATTATAAAGTCAAATGAGAGGAAGAATATTAACATTCAAAAATTTTAAAGCTTTTATAGTAAAAAAAAAAAAAAAATAGTCAAATTAAAAATTAATTTAAACATAAGTAACATATCATTATATTTCTTCATTCTTCGTTCTAGATCCAATAGATGCTTCTTTTATACATTTAATAAAGAAATTCCATTAGCTATTTATAATTAAACCTCACAGAAGCGGGCTTAACTTTTCATAACTAAATTGGGTATTTTTATAGACTTGAAAACGGAAGACAATCAAAAGTGATAAAACCGCTTACCATGCACTGTAAATAAAACAGCAGCCGAAGCCAAAGTTGCATGACCACATAATGGAACTTGGCACAATGGAGTAAACCAATCTAAAGAAAAACGTTTACCTATGGATAAAAAAAAATGTAAATTTCTTATGCTTCTAAGTGAATTAATAGTAAATTTAACCTTTAAAATGAAAAAATTTATAACATTTAGCTATTAGGATTCTTTTTTAAAGCACTGCATACTAGCAGATGCTACCAAGCATTTTCCAGCTACCAAATTTAAAGCCTTTTTAGCAATTATAAATTAACTCTTTATAAATCAAAGGAAAAAAATCTTGATAATAATGAACAGCTAGCAAATTTCTGTGTGGAATTTAGCATTTTAAATTAAAAAATGAAACGAACAAAACGAAAAATGAACATCTTAAAAATTAAAAAATGAAATAAATACATGTGATAACATCCCCAGAATAAAGTATTAAAAGGCAAAGGATTGTGAATTACAATATGAATAAAAACACATAATGATTTATAATATCATTAGCCTTTTATGATTTCTTTTAAGGACCAAAAATTGAATTCACAAGCAATAAAAAAATTAAATTTTTATAAAATTAAATGATTATTAATAATTTTGCATAGTTTTTGGCAATGATTAGATTACAGCCTCATTTATTGCAGGGCAGGCTCCACTACCTGGACCATAAATGGTAGATACTAAGAGACTGTTTTGCCATGCCATGCCATTCCAACACTTCAACAGTGTGGATAGCATAATTTTTAAGCAAGATCCTTCACACAATGCAAATCCAGTGAAGCAGCTGCCCAACACGCATTTTGGAAATGATTGAAGTATCAGTGATCACTTCCCAACAGCCAAGGTTTAAAGGGTTAAAAAGCTAGGCAGCCATGTTTAAAAAACCAACACAGTCCTGCACATTGAAGAGTACAGTTGGTTTAATCTACAACTTATACAATACACATTGCAATAGGATTGAAATATCACTGGTAGCTGAACCTATTTACATTATAATGAATGAAGCACCAATTATTTTTTATAATTTTTGAAAGTTGAACTTTAATTATAGTCACTTGGTGTATGCATATGTGTGTGTGTATACACAAACACACACACATACATACATATATATATATATATATACACACACATATATATACACACATACATATATATATATATATATATATACATACACACACACATATATATACACATACATACACACACAAGCATATATATATATATATACACATACATACACACACACGCATATATATATATACACATACATACACACACACGCATATATATATATACACATACATACACACACAAGCATATATATATATACACATACATACACACACACATATATATACACATACATACACACGCACGCATATATATACACATACATACAAGCACACATTCACATATATACACACACACACACATTCACATATATACACACACACACACACACATTCACATACACACACACATTCACACACACACTCACATATATACACACACACACTCACATATATACACACACACATTCACATATACACACACAAACACATTCACACACACACACATTCACACACACACACACATACACATTCACATATACATACACACACACACACATACACATCACACATGCAACACACACACACATACACATCACACATGCAACACACACATATACATGCACACAACACAAACATATATATATATATATATATATATATATATATATATATATATATATATATATAAACACATCAACTCAAAAAAATAGGAGAAAAGTGAAGGACTGGGCAAGAAAAAAAAAAGACTATTTTGTACATCCAAATTGTATAACAAAACCATCATAGCATTTGCAATACAAAAACTGTGAAGACAAACAAACTCACATTCAGACCTCTAAAAGGAGGGTGGGGTGAATTTTTGAGATCCAAAATGTATATAAACTGCAACAATGAAACTGAGAAACATTGGAGAAACTTAAATATCAAAAGTTTTGTTTTCTTTTTAATTTGTGAATACAATTCTTGCTGTTCATTGTATTCACAAATTAAAAAAAAAAAAAAAATGTATACAAAATATACAACAAAGGAGAGCTAAATATTTGTCCAGACAATATGTAAAACCATTAAAAAATTGGTAAAATAAAAAAGAAAAATTTATTCTAACACCGTGAGGAAAGGGTTATCAAATGGATACCCTTCAGGATATTATAAGCTATATTATTTCTGTTCGCTGAAAACTGGATCCAAGTCTAAGACTCCTTTCAGCCATGCTGCACTCCGATAATGTAAGATAACACAAAATATATACTACTACTACACCACACCACACCACTGTGCCTAGAGCTGAGTTGCCCCTTTACAGTTTGGGTATGATGTGAGTGTGAGAGAAGTCTGACTGGGATCTGTGTGTTGCTCTACGGTCATATGAGATGGGACCAATGGCTTAAAGTGAATTCGAACCACTACAAACATCCATGGCACCACCAGGGATTCGAACCTGAATCCTGTGGTACGAGCACCAGAGTGCTAGCCATTCAGTTCCCACACAAAATATACAGAATAAACTTCTGATAGTGTAGTCTGTTTTATATAACAAAAATCAAATCATATGATAGAATCTCATAATATGGCCATTAAGCAAGTGATTGATTGACTGACTACAATCTATAATTTGAATATATATAGTATTCGAATGGGATGAATCATTGCCTACTGCAGGGGTTTCTGTTAATTAGATGCATGGGAAAGTGGAATGATGGTGTAGAGATAGATGGAGTGATTTACTATTTCTAAGAAAAAAAATGAAGAGAGAAACCAGCCACAATGTGGAGAATTTATGGAAATTTTGTTTAACAATAATGAATTGGAAGATTCCAAATATTATATATCTTAAAAACATGGAATTACAAGATAACAAATATGCAATAGGCAAAAAGAAAAATGAAAATGCTTTTTTCCTTAAAAATACCATCATCATATTTTCTTTCGGCATAAAATATGAATATGATGTATGAAAATAATAATCAAGTCATTTGGTTTTTCATATGATTGTTTAAACTAATCCTCAATACAAAAGAGCCAACATTATTTCTAAAAAAAATAAAAGACTTAAATAAATTTTAATATAAAATAACATATCAATGTAAAATTTTATCAAAATTGATATTTAATACTTTTAATATAAAAAATAGTTTAACTTGCAAATATTTCCCATTGTTAAAAATCAAAGATTATCAAAAATTGACATACAATACATAAAATATTTAATTGATTCTGTTATAGTAAAATAAAATAGATGTGAATACAAAATAAGAATTCTAACAGTAAACAATAAATTTTACAAAAACATTTTAAAACGTACAAAAATGTACAATCAC
This sequence comes from Caerostris extrusa, assembly GCA_021605095.1. Lineage (NCBI taxonomy): Eukaryota > Metazoa > Arthropoda > Arachnida > Araneae > Araneidae > Caerostris > Caerostris extrusa. Next base: position 152,904 of record BPLR01003907.1, read on the forward strand.
AAATACAAGACTTTTACTCTTTCAATTTGAATATTCTTAAAAATAAGTTTTTAAAAAAACTTGCCCAATATATAATATTTATAAAACTTAATTACATGAAAACAGAACAATTAAAAAAAAAAAAAAAAAAAAAAAAAAGAGTTTAAAAATGAAAAACATAAATAAGAAATACACTCAATTTATTGAAAATTTAAGACCAATCAATCTACTTACCTGTTTGAAAGGAATCCTCTTGTTTAATTATTTTCACAAAAGCAGTTTCCGAAAGATTCATTTCAGACGCAATTTTATGCTTTGCATCATTTCCAATTTCCTAAATTGAGAGAAAGTTTTAATAGGTTGTTTACATAATTGCTTATCAGCATAATAAAATCAAAATATACAGAACAATATTAATTTATTAAAATGATATAATATTAGATTAAAATTTATATTCAAACAAAAAATAATTTTGTATAATTTCATTTTTTTTTTTTTTGACATTTTCTAAAATCTTATTTAAATTATTTTCCTACATCGTAAAAATATAAATTGGGTATTAAGAATAGTAATTAGCATAATGACCCAATACAATTATTATGTTTCACATGAACTTAACTTAAAATTTGTATTTTTCATGTTTTTTTTTTTTAATAAATCCCTTTAATATATGTATAATATGAAAAGCGAAAGTCATAATATAAAATAGAATATGCATATAATAATCAATTTGAGTATAACTAAGTAGAAATCACTGTTAAAATTTGATGATTTATAGTGTCAAGATAAGAAAAAAAAAATCATACATAATCAAAAGGAAGTAAACACACGGCCGCACTATTTCCACTAAATGGATATTTAGTAAAAGCATCAGCTATGTATAAAGATAAAACTTTCGAATCCTCTAAATTATAACCTTCCATCTTAGAATAAATGAAATACTCGAGCGCCCAAAAAATTTTTCAAAGACCCACAACAGAGACGATACGACGTTGATATCTCATTATTTAATAACACCATTGTGATAAAGATTTCTAGAAAAAAGCAAGAAAACAAATATCAAGGTGGGCGATAAGTTTATCAGAAAAAGAAATGGAATTTTAAAAAATACGCTAGTTTCGTTTTCAATAGTTTATTATGATGCCAAATGACAGGCGTTACAGGGACAAATTACTTAGAATGCAGTGAAAAAAATATATAAAATAAGTGAACATATTAAAACAAACTTATTTTAATTTAAATTTACCACCTTAGCATTTTGAAATGAATATACATTAATAAGGTAAAAAAAGTATGTATATGAAATCGAAGCAAGATGAAAACAGGATCGTGATACAGTTGATTTATTTATAATATCATTGATGGATTTTAAAATATTATTCTCACCAGGAATTCACCGTGGTGCTTATCTTAATGGAGATAGAGAGAATCTAATTTTGAAAAAAAAATTACAATCAATAGAAACGTATACGGGCGAATATGAAAAAAAAAAAGAAAGAAAGAAAGAGTTTTATTTATTTAGCAAGATAAACTCACATCCTTGATAAAAAACGCCATTTATTTGCTTTAATTACACTTATACACATTTTTAAATATTTATGAAACCGCAACATTGAATGAACACCGTAAATTTTTGCATATACCGCAATATGCAAAATTTACCGTTACCGTAATACCACCGTTCTAGCAATCACCGCAATAGAATATCTCAACTCAGATTTTCAATCGCGGCGTCGCTTTATATTCCCGTTTTTGACTCCATTGCTGAAAAATTTGGTAATTTCACATATGTCTTAGTGTTTAACATAAAATAAAAAGAAATTTAAAAAGTGTTTGTAGTTTAGAATTTTTTTAATTATTTTCATTTCGTTAGACATTATTTAAGGTTATATATACCTGTTGAATATGGAAACCTGTTACTGCAATCTATATAATATTAAGAATTATTTATTTTAAAATTGAAAATTAATGAAATTTATTTTTTTATATATATTTTTTTTTATTATTATATATCTCTATTTAATTAATATAAATAATTTAAAATCGCATTTATATGACATATAATATGTTGTTGTTTTTTAAATCACAATATATATACTAAATTTTTTAAATCTTTATATATTTAAGTGGTTAATTTGTTTCCTATGTTACATAAAATTAAGAACTTAAGTTTATTTTTAAAATTTTATCAAATTTAAAAAAAAAAAATTAAATTTTAAATCTATAATTTAATTTCTAGGGGATATTTTGTTTCATTTCTTTTAAAAGAAACTATGCAAATGATTAAAATTGATACAGTTATTCAATTCATTTGCATTTTTAGAATAGAATAATAATTCACTTAATAATATTCATGTATTTTTTTTCATCATAAATAATTATTAAACTAATTTTAGGAAAATTAATTATTCCTTTTTTTTATAAAACTTCTTTGATATTTTCACTTTATTTAAAAAAAAACAGAAAAAAATTCAAAAAAAAAAAAAAAAAAAAAAAAAAATCATTTGCCATATTTCTTCTGTTATTTATTTATTTAATATACACATATATATATTTCCATAATTATAAATATATTGCTTACTAAGTATTATAAATTTAATTAATTCTTTATCAATCTGCTGTGTGCAAAATTTCAAAATAATAATAATTAATAAATAAATAATTTCTGAAAAATTGTATTTTTATTACTACTATACTTTTATAAAACATGTAAAACATATTTATATTTTTTTTATAACAAAGTTTATTATATAAAAAGGTTTCCTTAATGTAACGTTATTTGCCTAATTAAAAAAATGAAAACGAATTAAGAGTATGAAGATAGGATAAACATTTAACATTATTACTCCATAAAACAATATCAACAACTCTAACATTTGAAGATAATGTTAGAGTAGGTGCTACTGTTTTAAAAATAATATAAAATTAAAAGCTTTTAAATGTAAAACTATGCTTAAATGCAAAAATTGATAGTTGGAATTATGTTCATGAGCTCTATATTCAGTATTTTTAATTTTATATGAAATTTAAGGCTATAAAAAGATATGCAATATAATTCTAGGAATAATATACATACAATTCCATTAACATATTTCAGTATATTCCCAATTTTTCTGTTTATCTTGAAATTTATGGATTGGCATTTAACAAATTTGCTCTTTTAGTAAAGTTTTTAATATCAAAAATCTTAATATTTCAAAATTATGTCCCCAAATTCTTTACAATGTGTTTCTCACATTTTTTCTTTAATTTGTTAGCATGTTATTTCATTGGACTCTTGAACTGTTTGTTTTTTGCCATTCCAAATAAGGATAAAATTGAAAATAAGGATAACTCAATGTTATTATCATTTTTTATCAAATTCTTGTAATTGTAGGTAGTGAAGTTTAAGAATGATGAAATAAGTTAATCCACAGGTTTTCAAAAATAGTTTTTTGTCTTAATTCCCTTTTAATTGTTTCATACAAACATAAACTGAAATATAATTGTAGTTTTACAAAATTTTTACTGTTTTAAATTTTCTTATCTTTATTTTATTTTATTTATTTAATCATTTATTTTTTTTGAAATATTGTATGTAGTTTCATTGTGATGTTTCCCCCTGTTAAATAATTTATAATTATATATTTATTGTTCCAGATAATGTGTATTTTATCATTTTAAGTTCTTGAATGAGAACTTCTTGCCCATGTCTTGCAAGAAAATATTTTTTTGTAGATTCTCGATATTAATAAGATTATAAAAATAAATAAAATTATTTCCTTTGTTCATTATTTAAATTATAGATGTTAAAGTTATTTTAAATCTACAACTAAATTCCCATATAGATGTTTTCAGATATAACACAGATATTCATTTTTGTTATGCCAAGAGAATTTATAAATTTTTTTATCATAATCTTGAAATGTTTTATATTTCCTCTTTTACTAATTTATAACTTTTACACTGAGAAAGTTTATTGTATAAAAACGTGTATCTGTATGTATATATGCAAATTGATGTAAGTAAGTAGGTAAAAACATATAAGCAATATGTATTTTATAAAACATACATATTAAACAACTCAATATTAATTAAATAAAATTCATTTAGATTCCTTATTTACATCATAGTTTGTAATTATTAAAAAAAGTGATAGTTCAATTAAATTTCTATTATTTTGAGTACATAGTACATAAAGTCCAATTTGTGAAAAAGCTAGATTCCCTACAGATTATAATTTACATTAAATAAATAAAACTATTCATTAGTCATATAAATTTATAATGTTCAGGAAAGTTTAAATTAACGTTCACTAATGGTCTTTGAAGAAATTGTACAATGTTAAGAAACAGGATATACTTTGGTTCAAATGATCCACTATGTTATATGTTATGTTATTTATTTTCATTTTCATAATTAATCTTTTGTAGAGTAGGTAATATTTTAATATATATATATATATATGGTTTACCAATATATATTTTAAAAGTGACATTTTCGTTAATTAAGTATCATAGAGATGAAAAAAATGTGCGCTAGTAGGAATGGAATCCTGCAATATTTTAAGTAATCTATCTAGGAAAAGGTATTGAGGCCTTAATATCTAGAAGAGGTGTTCTAGCAAATTCACGTTATGGATTGATCTTATAAACCTCCGATAAAATAGAAAGCATTGAACAAAATATTTTTCTTATACTTAAATTTATAATTATTTACTTTTATTTTTATTAAACTAAAGCTGGAGTTGGCATTTCATTCAAATCTTCCAAGAAAAAAAAATAAAAATAAAAATAAATACAGATTATTTTAAGTGAAATGGACATATAGGATGAGGTGAGTGACCATATGTGCATCACTGCTGTTTTTGGAATCTGTCATTAATTGTTGCGTTTAACAATTTTATTTTCTTAATGTGAATTTATTGTGTTACTAATTAACGACTTCCCTTTCAGGTCATACACAAATATTAAGCCTCGACTTCTTAAAGAGTTCAATAAACCCAGTAGCATGTCTCGTACCAATCGCTCTGCACGGACACCAGGAGACGACCTGACAGTGCCGGATGTCAGCAGACGTCCAACGGGGTTAAAGTTCAAGCGGACGTCCACTCTCTATGTCATAAGACAGATTTCCAAGAAGAGGATTTTCGTCTGCAAAGTGGAGAAGAAGACTCGAATAACACGTTTATAAGCTATGAAGAGAAAGAAGCAAAGAAATGTATGCGCAAGGAAGGAACTCTCTGCTGCTGCTGAGTTCTGAATGTTGTAGATTTAGACCTCTAGAAAATCTCAGTGGCGTGAATTTAATTCGAATTAGTAGTTGTTTAGATCATATTTATCATTTATGGATTGCCCCAAAAGACAAGAACGGATTTCCAATTCTGCATCTGTGTAAACATCCGATTTTGTGTTGGTAGGTCCAGTATGTTAGAAGTTGATTTAACTCATCAACTTTTGGAAAGATCTGAGTGGATGTCATGTGTAAACTTTTTTTTTCTTTTTGTCTCTTTCAATTGAACTTTTATCTTCAGAGGAAATAAACTTATATCACATTCCATGTAGTAGAGATGTAGTGGAGAACATCGTATTAAAAATAAATATTGATAAAAAAAAAAATTTTCACCCTACCACGTCATTTTCCAGATTGTTTTCAAAACGGCCGTTGTTAATTTCTTTTTTATTTTTTATTTTTGCTGTTGGATTCATTGTCTTTTGCATTTATTTTGTATTTATTTATGAACTGCAAATTGATTGCGTATTTCTAATTGAAGAATAATAATGTAAGCACATTCTCTATATTTATATGCCCATTATACTTTTCTAATCATAGAATTTTTATACACAATGAGTGTCATGCATTTAAAAATTCTGCATTTCTTTCATGATTATGATGAATTGTTGGAATTGTCAGATATTGCTGTAAGTGTAGCATTCTATTTATAGTATCAGGGAATCTTGTTTCCAAGCATATCTTCTTATAAAGAACAGGAATGTTGTAATGACATCTATTGTAGCTCCTAACAATCCATTCTATTTTTCAATTCCTTCTATTAGCCCACACTGTCCCTATATATATCGTGTTCAAATTCTCAATCGTTCATAAAACACTTTTGATTCATCCACTCAAGTTCGAATACACTTTTTTGAGCTTGTAGTGGATGACACGTCATGTTAATACAGTTTTTTCAAATATTAATTCAGTAATTAAATTTAATTCATTAATTTTAGTTTTTTTTTTATTTAAGTTGCATATATCTACCAATAGATGGCGCCAGATGTAAGAAAAAAATTTCAACTTTATTTGTTAAGGACTTTTCTGCAATGTAGTGAAAATAAAGTAGGAATTGACTTAAAATTTTTTTATTTATATTACTTGTTTATTTAGGTTCAGAAAATGCTTGAATCGAAGTGAAATGAATTTGAGTAGATTCTTTTCCCTTTCAATGTGCAGTTTTCACATAAATCATCATATTAATGTAGTTTCAATGGAAGAAAAAGAAGACTATCGTGAAATTGCCACCGTTTATGACGAAACATAAATGTAGTGATTTAACCGATATAGTTATCCCTCTAACTCTTTTCTCCAAATAAATAAATAAATAAATAAAACTTGCAGACCGATCAATATAAGATCTAAAATTCATCCTTTTTCTTCATGATCAACAAAATCTCGCTCGCTCTTTTGCATCATATTCTGGCTTTCAATCTTTCTTGTTCCATGCTCTTAATAATAACAAAAACTATGAAATCTTTCACTACCCGACACCCCCTTGGTAGAATGCAATAACCGTTTAAGACATAAACGCAAACTTCTGCATCAAACTCAATTTCAACTTTCACGTGACCTCTGGATTTCTTACAAGAAAATTTTTGTCGTTGGAATTTCCAGCTTACGAGACATTATTGGGATTCTGTTTGTACCTCTACTGACAATGATAAAATATATAAAATTATTAAAAACAATTCATAATAGAGACAGTAGTCTGGTCGGCAATAAAATCGTCTATACTAGTACTAATTTGGTTATTACAGATCCGAACCAACAAGCAAATATGTTAAGCATCATATATTTTTATATTATATCATAAAAATATATGATGCCTAATAGTCAGTGGGTTATATATTCAGTGCCTAATGGTCAGTGAATTTTATATTTCAATAAACCCACTGACCATCAATTTATTCTTTTTTGGTCTCTCCGATGATTCCAGCTAATATTTTAATAGGCTTTTTCGTTTTAGCGAACTTCAAGATGTTATACCCTGTGCTCCCAACACTTCTCCTGGCAGTGATAGTATCAATGCAAAATTAATTAAAATTCTTCCTGAGCATAATCTCCAACAACTGCTTCATATATTTTACAGTATTTGATTGATCAGCGTTATTCCACAGAATTAAAAAAAAAATCTTTTTCATTTATAAGCCTGGTAAAGACAATACTTCTACCTCCTATCGTCCAATAGCCTTGACTTCCTTGTAAGCAAAATCTTTGAACGTATTGTACTCAAAAGGATAATTCACTTTACATTTCCTGACAAATTACATCCTTATCATTCTGGCTTTATTCTTTTTAAGGATTGCATGTATTCATTATCACTCTACATCACAAAATTGTTGAATCAAAAGATGCCATTCTTTTTCAATTCCTTCTATTAGCTCACACTCACCCTATACATATCTTGTACAAATTTTCAATCGTTCATGAAATACTTTTTATTCATCCACTCAACTTCAAATACATTTTTTTTGAACTTGTAGTGGATGATACTGATGTTGATACAGTTTTTTCAAATATTAATTCATTCATTAAATTTAATTCATTCATTTCAGTTTTTTTTTTAGATTTAAGTTGCATGCATCTACCAATAGATGGCGCCAGATAAACTTAAAAAAAATGAATGAAAATTATTTATAAAAGACTTTTTGCAATAGAGTGAAAAAAAGTAGGAATTGACTTTTAAAAATATTTTTTGTTATATTACTTGTTTCTTTCTTAAATTAAAGATTTCTCTGGAGATGATTAAGACTCAGTATGGAGAAATGAACTTATTTATAAAATCCTACAGGTCGGCACCGCTGCAAAGTGGATATATAATTTCATCAATTACAGGAACTATTGCGTTAATTGGAGGAACTCTGAGTCGATGAAATTATTTTCCACACGTGGCGTGCATCAGGGCAGTGTTCTCGGCACCTTTCTTTTTAAAATCTATATGAGAGATATTTTCGAAATCATCCCTGGTCATACAGAATGTATATTATATGCAGATGATATCTTCCTTTTTAGCAATGATAAAACACTTGAAAATATTCTTGTTAATCTTCAAATTGCCCTTCATAAAATCATTCAACCGTGCAAAATATGGAAATTCAACCTGATAAGTGCGAAGTGGTTAATTTTTCCAATAAAAAACAACAGCCTGTTTAACATTTGCAAATTTACAATATCCTTATTCTTGGAAACAACATACCCGTATTCTAGGGATCGTCTCTCTTTTAAACGTAATCTCTCTTAAATATATCTTAAAAAGGATATCTTATATAGTATGACTTAAAAAGGAAATCATTAAAAAGTTGAATGCACTCAAAGCAATTGCGGCTAATTCATAGGATTGTCGATCTTAGCATTTTATTCAAATAACAAATTCCGCAATTTGTTGTTTACAGGAACCGAGTGGCTAGCGCTCGGTACCACAGGTATCGGGTTCAAATCCCGGCATTACCATGGGTGTTTGTAGTGGTTCGGAATCCATTTTAAACCGTAGGTCCCTAATAGGACCGTAGAGCGTTGCGGGGGCATTGTTACTCCGCGTCCGTGGCTTGTATTCAAGTTACACGCGCTCCCTGGGTAAAAAGTCCCCAAAGTGAGTAACATCGGTGCAGCCCTTATGGCATAAAAAAGATCACGGTCTATTTGCCAGCTGCATTAGAAAAAAAAAAAGTTTACTGGAATATGGAGCTCCTATCTTTATCTCATCCGGCCGTAGCGACTTCCAAACACTAAACACTTTTTTATCATCTTGCTTTACGTTTTACAATAGGTCTTGCAATACCGAAGTGGATTCCGATCCCCATTTTACTAAAAGATGCCGGTCAACTTTTTTTGTTTCAGAGGCAGTATATACTGGCAGATAGCTTTTTTCTCAAGTATATTTCATTTGATTTTTCCTCTCCCCTCTCCATATATTTTTGCCCAGGAAATTAAATCCCAAGGTTGAAATACCTCATTTCTGTTCAATCGTTTTTGCAAATGTTCTAAGCAACTTAGATATTCAACCTACCAATTTAATTCCCAATCTTCCTCCTGTTATCTAAAGTCATTTCATCTCGATGATTTACCTTTTCAAACCAGTTACCCCATCATATCAACGAATACTTTTTTGAATAATACAAAAGCGAACATTGGAAAGAAAAGGTCATTTTAGCCACTGACGCATCTGAAACAAATCTTAAATATTCAACAGCAGTCATTAATTCCTTTTCTCAACAGTCTTCATCAGGAACAGATTTCAAATTACAATAGTATTTTCACAGGAGGAAGCCCTTGCACTCCTTTTAACATCTTCGATTGATGTTCTCGCTACAGGGTGATTATAATTACTTTCCCACTGATTAAGTCCCACTTTTAAAATATTGTTAAAAAAAAAAACACTCATTACAATGAGTTCAGATTTGAACTGAAGATACTTGAAGGAGGGGGGGAACGGTATGGCATCAAAAAAAAAGTTCTACCGATTTTTTTCGCCCAATGTAGTGGATGGGATTTCCAGTAACAGTACCACAACTGTTGAAGGCCTTGGAAGTCATTTTTTCCGTCAAAAGACTGAAACCCGAAATGAAAGAATGAGCGGGTAAAAGAAAGAAGAAATCGCCAGTGAATCGGCCGGAATTGAAATTATTTGCATCACGTTAAATGCCACATGATGCTGGATTTATTTCGAAAGATGCTAAATTGGATGATTAACTACAGTACACATTTGTCAGAAGTTCAGTTGAGCTGCGGGTGTAGTGGTTGCTTTTTATTTCAGTGCTGATTACTGTTTTCTTTTTCTAAGTTTGGACACAGCTTGACATGATTTTACAGGAGGATTGGAGGAGATATGGGGACCGTTTCATTAACTGCATTTACTGGACAAATAGGAAATGTAGAATAATGTTTTCCAAAAGAATTTCCAAAAGTAATTCCCCCCATTGTAGAAAATTGAATTCAGATAATTGAACTGTCATCACGATGCTTGTGTTGACAATTTGTCTGCTGTATCATTTCCAATATTGCTAAAATTCTTTACCATTGTGAAATTATTAAGATTTTCAACAATTGTTGAATTTTTCTGTCGTATGAATTTTATGAGCGATGCTGAAATCAATAGTTAATGAATATACTAGTAGTATCAACCTATAAAGCCTTTAAATAATAATTCAAAAAATGTAACTTATACTGTGGTAATGTTTTAACAATGAAATTATACACTCAGAATGAAATTAACCATTAAATTTGCGTTATAAAATTTACCAAAAACCGTCTTTTCTAACGCAAATAATAATAACGTGTAATAAAGATTTTCTATTCAAATAAAATTCCACATTTTCAGTTTATTTCTACTACCCATCAATTATAATGTATCTACTACCCATCGTTATAATGTATTTAGTGTGGGGGAAAAGGCCCCTTGTGTCAATAAGAAAAATAGATAATTAAATGCCCCTTTTAAAAAAAAAGAATTATTTATTTAATAAAATTATATAAAATGAAAAATAACAAAAATTTCAAAAGTGTAGGTGTTGATGAAATCAGTTACATGTAATAAACAAACAAACAAACAAACAAACAAACAAACAAACAAACAAACAAACAAAAAAAAAAAAACAGAATGAGCAAAGGTCAAATTAGGAGAAAAATAGCTTAGGAGAAAAGCGATTTTTTTTTTCATCTAGACAGTTGTAGGTAGACAGACATAAATCAGTCAGAGCAGGGAGAAAATTGTTAGGATAAGGAATTAATTTAAAATATTTAGAACAGTGCAAGGTCTTTTGTTATGTTTGCGGGAAGAAATATCATAATCGTAATTTTGTAGGATATTTAAAACAGGGTTATTGATGTTTTTGCATATCATTATAGAATTTAGTAGAAATTTTGTGAACAGATTGTCTTAAACTTGGAATCGAGAGATCTCGTCTAATATCGTCATTAAGAAAGTACCAAGGTGAATTCGTTAACATTCTGAGAGTTTTGTTCTCAAGCCTTTGAATAATTTCAAAATTAGTGCGTGCAACAGAACTCCAAACTGGGCTTGCATAAGCTAATACTGACGAAGATAGAGATATATTAGTATTTTGAGATTAAGAGGTAAAGCTGAATTTCTATTGATTAAAGGATAGAGAATTCAAAATTGACTATTGAATTTATTTCTAAGGTTGTAGATATGCGATCTGTAGTTAAGTTTACTATCAAGAATAATTCCAAAGTACTTAGTTTCCTTAGACCAGATGATATAATTATTATATATTTTAATATTAGGAGGGTTATGAGATTTTTGCAAGTGAAAAGAACTGCTTCAGTCTTGTCTACATTTAATTTTATCTTCCAGTTAATGAGCCATTTTTCTAAATCAATGATATAATTTCGCAAATTTTTACAGGATAGTGCAAGTTTTCGGCCTTGCGTTAAGATGACAGTGTCGTCTGCTTCAAATATTATGGCTAGTTTTTAATTAAGTTGCCGTGAAAAATGGCAATAAAAAGGTTTATTTAATTACAAAGTAATTAATAAAACTTTTTGACTATGAATTTTTGAACAATTAGTGAATTCAGAAAAAAAATGGACTTCTAAGTGGTGCTAGAAACACATGCATCAGCACATTTTTATATGCGTAGACAAAAATAAAATGACTCAACATTTTATTTAAGAATAAAATATTTAGAATATTTAAACATATATTTATTTTGGCGTAGAAATCCCCTTTAGCTTTTTTTCAAAAGACACGCGGTTGGTGCCTATAGATTCGTGGCGTTGTTTTACATCCTCTGGAACTGACAAAAAAAATTATATTCTATGGAAATTTTTTATGTTACGTCCAAATCATTTTTTTGGCCAAATTCTCCCGTGATCCTGGACTTAGCGGGACAAATTTAGGTCGCACTCAAAATGCTGATATCCGATCACAATGTATTCATCTGAGGCACTCCACATACCAAATTGCAGCCAAATCGGTCGCAAAATTACTCTTAAAAAGAATAAAACTCGCTTAAAACAGCTCGGAGAGCCCCAGAGCGTGGATTTGTGACTTACACGCATACTTGCCCATATCTATCGAACTAAATTTGCTAGGCCAATTCTTTTAAGGGTTCAATTACGGGCGTGA
>BPLR01003908.1:5000-48263 GCA_021605095.1 Caerostris extrusa
AGAAAATAAAAAAAGTTTTTTCACTTTTTCAATAATTCTTTAGTACTTTTTTTTTTCTTTTTAACAATTCATTTATAACAATGTAGCAATTCATTTGTGACATTGTTTTTCGTCAATAATTTCTATTAGTTAACATTTAACAAATTCATAATTACAAATCTCTGTAAACAGAAGCGTTTAAAAAATTAACATTATATATAACAGTTTACAAATTTCAGCATTTGAAGTTGAAATACTTTTATTGCTTTAGCTGATTTAATTGTGATATTTATTATAAAATTAAAAAGGAATATAGTTTTATAGGACCCTATATCTTAAACTATTTAACTATTTGGTTAAACTATCGTCCTTATTCAGAAGGATAGTTGTCTTAAAATTGCAACTGTGACCGGTTTGCTTCAAATTTCTATTGTTAATCTTATGAGTCAATCGATTTTTAAGCGAATTATTTGTATCTTAGAGAATATATTAGATGGGATGTGTTTGTGCAGATGAATTGTTTAATATTTAATTTTTTTAGCGTTTGGCTAGAGATGCTTCTCAAGAAGACCACTTGTAACACTTTTGGCCATCAACTCATGAATGAGTAAACCTATTATACAAAAAAATCTTGAGTTAGCAGGAGACCATACTTCATATTGTAGCTAGCATTCTATAAAGTGAGGTTTTAGTGCTCGATTGGAGGACACTTTAAGATATTTTATACATGATTTTCTACTGCATCCAACTATTTTACTAAGCTATTTTACGCTTCAGGCAGTATTAGGTTCTTTATGGAAATTTCTTGCCATTAATTTCAGTCACTAAAATATGGGGTGATTATAATTAAAAGTCCCACTTTCAAAATGCTGTAAAAAAAAGAAACACTCGTCACAATGAGTTCAAATTTGAACTGCAGATACTTGAAGAAGAGAGAAACGATATAACATCAAAAAATGTTCCCAAAAAAAATCCACCGATTTTTTCCCATTCAATTTAGTATGACATTGCAGTCGTGGAGGGCTTTCCACTAACAATGTCACAACTGCTGAATGACTTGGAAGTCATTTTTTCCGTCAAAAAATCATGCCAAAACAGTTGGTTTAATTTGAAACTCAGGTCAATTGCGAACTCTTGCAATTGCTATTCAAAATATCACTGGCGGCCGAATTCACTTTCTTGATGCCGCTTACAGCGCCATCTATTAATACACTTTGGAACTGTTTTTTGATACCGTTCACTTTCCGTCTTCTTCCAGTATCTTCATTTCAAATTTGAACTGATTGTGACGAGTGTTCCTTTTTTTACAGCATTTTGAAAGTGGGACTTTAATTATAATCACCCTGTATGTCATTTTCCATGTAAGATAATAAGAATAATATAATTTCGGCTTCAAGAATTAAACATTCTTCGTCTTTGGAGCGGAATTAATGAAGAGATCCCAAAAACAGAATAATTTGCTGCGTCAAGTTGAAAAAGCGTCTTTACAAGAATTAATGACACCATCAGACAAGGAAGATATCGCTTTTAAGAAAATCGTGTCATCACAGCGTAAAATGACTTTATTGTATCGTTGGCACAACAAAGAAAATGCAAGAAAAAAATTTATTCAAATGATCTAATTAACAAAAATGGGAAGAGCACCCATTATTTTAAATGATCTTATTCTAAATACTTATCGATTTAAAACTCTTTAGAAACAAATGTGTTTTTCTATTTTTCTTTTTAAAACGCCTTTCAATTTGCCAGTTTAAATATTGAGAATCTTAGAAAATTACTTGAATCAATGAAACTGCAAATGTAAAGTTTTTAACATATTATTGATTTTGTTGTATGTTTAAAGAAGAGAAAATAACTGAAACAACTTTACAAATGATGAGTTGTTTCAGTACTTTCCGCTGAAAAATGTAGCAAAACTCAAACTATTCTTTCGACATCTCCATTATCTCCATGGCTCTATTATCTTATCTTCAGAACATGAGACAACTTCCAAAAAAGAGGTAGAAATCAAGGAAAACCAAACCAATAAAATTAGAGAAATCATCGAATTTATTAAGAAGGAGTCAGAAAACATGGCGAAAGATGTTATTAAAAAGAACCGTGACTATGTCGAATATTCAATAAATATATTTTGACAAAATATTATTTTCTCTCTAAGGGAGCGCTGTCGTTACCAAAAATATATAAAAATGTGGTATGATATAATAAATAATATAAAATATTATAAATGAATAATAAAATTCTTAAATATGTGAATAAATAAATAAAAAAAAAGGGATGATTTAAAAAATAATATAAAAAGGTGTGCCACTAGAAAAATAAAAGAGGCAGAAATCATGCGACGAGGAAGTTTTATACCATGTTTTTTGTATTCCTTCTAGTTTTTGCCACATGTCTAATTTTTCAACTTGATTGTCTAAAATTTCAGCTCTGAATAATTACATTCTGATATTCGTAAGCTTAATTACAATATAACTATTCTGTATTTTTGGCTTTTATCACTCATGTATTTTATAAAAAAGTAATTATGATTCCTTGCGCACATACTCAAACAATAATTTCTTCCGTCTAGCAAACTTTCAGAAGTTTCGGTTATAATTTACATTTAACTTTTGTTTAATCAAATCAGATTTTATTAAATATATTCAGTAACAGCCAGATAAAGAATTTTCTGTTTTCGATAAGACATAACATTTTCACTTTTAGTATAAATCAATGTTGTTTACCGAAAATTGATTTTCCGCTCATGACTTGCTAGACTTTTTCGTAATATATACACATAAATACTGAGGAACTTAATTGCCTGTCATTTCAATAATTGTGGATTTTTTTTTATCTTAAACAGCACATGGGTTTTTTTTTTAATTTTCATAGATCTATTTTTTTTTCATTTCCTATCCCTTTTTTTTTTTTTAATTTGATATTTTATTTTGCTGATCCCAGTTTTAATTTTTTGTAAGTAAATTGTAATAAATCGCGTCCTTGATTTTATTTTGTCCTGTTGTATTCATATATTGACGGAAATTATTATTATATTTGATGTTCAGATTAATTTCAGAACTGGTACTGTACAATCATTTTTGGCAATTATTACCAAGGTAGAACACATCAGGACATGTCCTCACACATCAGGACACAAGAAGACCGTGCTAACAAATTATCAAAAATTATTTTTTAAATTATTTTCCAACTTTTATTCTTCCTTTTGTTTTAATCTCATTTATTTTATTTAAATACATCGATATATTTTGTTTTGTTTTGTTTATGATGAATGTAATAAATATCTAATTTATGCTAAATTCCATATAAGTAATCTAATATATGTCTTACTATTTGCAGCTAATGTAATAAATGTCTAATTCATTGTAACGTAATGAATGCATTTTTCACTAAATTTTTAACTCATTATAACTATGTAATATATGTATAACTACTTGTAGCTAATGTAATAAGTGTCTAGCTCATTATAATTAATGTAATAAATGTCTAACTATTGTATAACTCATTATAACTAATATAATATATGCCTACCTAATTGCAACTAACGTAATAAATGTCTAATTCATTTTAATTAATCCTAATAGATAAAACATAATAGCAAAATGTCTAAAATAATTATTGTTAAAAAGACATGAATTATTGTAATATTTGTTACAATTTAAAAATATTTTGCAATTTTGCAAGCAGACATCACAAAAAAAGATTTTTTTAATTTCTTTTACATTTTAATTTTTTATTCATTAAACTAAATTGTATTATATAAAAATATTAAAAAGGAAAATAAAATATAATGCTTCAGTGAAACAACTCTTTTACCCCATTTAACCTTTTCGTTTTTTAAGAAAGCACTGGATAGGCTCTTTAAAATAAAGTTAAAGCTAATACCAAAACTCTTAAGATGTCAAAACTCATTTGAAAGCATTAATTCAAGCGGAAAAATTACTACCTTTACCGCTTTTGTTATCTTCACGTGACGAGGCTAGTTTTGTTAATGGATTTGTCAAAGTAAATTGGCAGCACTGAGGCCTAATCACCCATTTGTTGCCAGATTCCTGTGGCGGTGTCTGTAGTAATTATTGTCAGCTAGAGAACAACCGTAAACATTTTGTGAAGTGACAACAGTGATAAATCGTCTGAGGGCAGCCCGTTTTGGCGATATATCCCTGAGATTCAGGAAGAAAGGATTTTTTTTTTTTTAATTGGAAAAATGTAAAGTGAACTAGAGTTTGTAAACATCTGAATATGGATTACAAAGTTTCGTAGGTTTCCCAGATTGTTGATTTAATTATTTAATCATTTGTTTTGTAATATCAAATTGTTAATGGTTTATTAATTTCATGTTTAGTTTAGAGATGTTTTGTTTTTATTAATTTCAAAATGTAGATTTGGTTTGTGAATTTCTATATGTTAATGTGATTGTTGATTCAGTTTGTCAATTTTATAAGCAATGTTGGAATTTGAATTTGGTCTGTTAATTTTTATAAACAATATTGCAATGTCAATTAGGTTTGTACATTGTTATGTGTTTGTTGCTTCGGTTTGTCAATTTTGCATACAATATTGGAATGTCAATTTCGTTTGTCAATTTTTCATACAATATTGTAAAGCCAATTTGGTTTGTAAATTTTATATACAATATAGGAATGTAAATTTTATATACAATATGGCAATGTAAATTTTGCATAAAATATTAAAATGTCAATTTGGTTTATTAAATTTATAAACAATATTGGAATGTCAATTTGGTTTGTAAATTTTACGTGTTTATGTGATTATTGATCTGGTTTGTCAATTTTATATACAGTAGTGGAATGTCAATTTGATTTGTAAATTTTTATGTGTTTATGTGATTGTTGATTCGGTTTGTCAATTTTATATACAATATTAGAATGTCAATTTGGTTTGTCAATTTTATATACAATATTAGAATGTCAATTTGGTTTGTCAATTTTATATACAGTATTAGAATGTCAATTTGGTTTGTCAATTTTTTATGCAGTATTAGAATGTCAATTTGGTTTTTCAATTTTATATACAATATTAGAATGTCAATTTGGTTTTTCAATTTTATATACAATATTAGAATGTCAATTTGGTTTTGTCAATTTTATATACAATATTAGAATGTCAATTTGGTTTGTCAATTTTATATACAATATTAGAAT
This sequence comes from Caerostris extrusa, assembly GCA_021605095.1. Lineage (NCBI taxonomy): Eukaryota > Metazoa > Arthropoda > Arachnida > Araneae > Araneidae > Caerostris > Caerostris extrusa. The sequence goes on from BPLR01003908.1 coordinate 10,145, forward strand.
GTCAATTTGGTTTGTCAATTTTTATATACAATATCAGAATGTCAATTTGGTTTGTCAATTTTATATACAATATTAGAATGTCAATTTTATATACAGTATCGGAATGTAAATTTTACATACAATATGGGAATGTAAGCTTTATATACAATATGGGAATGTAAATATAAATGTTAAAATGTTATATTGAGGCCTATTACAAAAAAAGAAATTTTTGTGTTTTGATTTGTTATATTTACAAATTTCGTAACATTTTATAAACTTTTTTCTATGAGTGTAGGGTGTTTCAAAACACCAGAAAAGAACATGATGTAATGTATTTGTAGAAACACTGTTCACCCAGGAATCCATGTCCAGACTATAAAAATAGACAGAGTGTAAGAACAGAAAATAGAGTGCTTAAGGGAAATCGTAGAAGTGGTTCTGAAGCAAAATTACACAAACAGCTATATGTTTGGTGCTGAAATATGGCTTCACAAGAGATTCATTTCGTGCCGCTAAGTTGAAGCCTATGGAAATTTATGTCTTGCGAATGCTATTTTCATGCCTTTTTGAAGTGCAAAGATAATATCGTTCTTACATATTCACTTTTAGAGTTTTTTTTTTACAGTTTTTAATGTATGTATATATATATATATATATATATATATATATATATATATTATATATATATATATCTTTCCCTTTGTGAGGAGAATTTGGGGGAGGGGTAGGCCACCTAAAAAATAGGATACTGTTAAGGTTTAGTGATATAAAGTGAGTATTTCTAATTACTATCATCCTAATATTTGTTGTGTCCTTACTTCACAATATATATATATATATACATTAAAATTTGTGATGTAATTTAAAGGAACTTGAATCTGCATAGAATTTCCAAAATATTGATATTCATCATTGATATTTTATTCATTCATTTTCAGGGTCACAGAGAACGCATTTAATAAATATATTCCTGTAGTTTTACAAAGGGAGAAATGAGATGATATATGTATATATGCATTTGAATGGCATATTTATCATTGCTCATTGGGGCCGTGAGGCGGACTTTCAGTATGTTAAATTAAATTAAAATTATTGCTTGTATTGACAATAACTTTATTGATTTTTTTCTTTGAGGCTGTTATCATAAAATTATGCAGAAACAGCCCACTGACGGGAGAATAATATAACTGATTCCGACATTAGTTTTACTCCTCATTTGAGTAACGAATGGAGTACACTCTACTAATCTCCTACCAAGTAGACTAAAAATTGATGTGAGAGGCATTACACAGGTTGTCCAACACCTGTTGCGTCACTGTTCAGGTAACTTAGTTGTTGTATTGTATGAGCGAAAACTTGGAACAATTTCACAGTACCAGCTGCCTATCGGAAAATATACACGTTTTTATAGATTCTTATCTTAAAGCACTGAATCTGGTGGAGCCCGCCATCAACTTTTAACCTCAGTATTACTGAATTGAATTCCGAATCGGGCACTTGTTTACTTAACACAATAATCACAATTAGATAATAAAAACAGATATATTAATAAAGGGAAATATTGAGATCCACATCGATTCTCCATACTTCTAGAAACAGTGATAGTGACGGTCCTATTTTTATCAGGTAGATTCGACCTTATTATTCTGCACGCTAGCTTCCCTAATTAGATTTGAATCACGATTTAGAATTTCAAGCTTGATTACTGACTGTCTTCAATATAAATTTATAAATTTAAAAAATTTATCCATCAAGGCGAAACTTCTTATTGACGAAATGATGTGACGGCAATAATCACGCCGGATTCATTGTTTGGGGAAGTATTTCCGTTATATTAGAAATAATGAGAGACAAGAGAAGACTTGTAAATGCCATTTATAAGATGGTTGTTTATTTTGATTCAATGCAAAAAAGATTTGCTAAAGAGTCTTCTTATTCTATAAGGAGTAATAGCAAAAATGCCTCAAGAGGATTTAAACCTAGCTTACCTGCAGACCAGTCGCATAAGTTATCACTGGAGCATGCGATGTATTTCTTCTTCAACGACGTAACAGCTCAAGGCCTTCTGCCTACTGGCAGATTTTGGAACATGAGATGTTTTTTTAATGGGTAAGATTGTGAGCCCTACGCACAACACTTTAAGTAATATTGGACCAGGGCCTACAGTTTAAGGTAAATTTCTAACTACTGCAAATATCCATGGGCCCGCCGGTACTCGAATCCGGAACCTACTATTGGCGTACTACCTAGCCCCACAGCGGTTGCCATACGGTTATCAGGCCCTATGAAGTGTATTTATTACGCTAAAATTTGATACCAATTTGTTCGTTCTACTGTAGAATTCGTGTGAAGAAGTACTTCACATTTTGCCGTTTAAAAAGTAAAAAAAAAAATAAAAATTTTATACTTAAAATTTCAACAGTGTAGACATTTTTATGGTACTGAAAATAATTCGTGAATAGGGCATTGGTTTCTGAGCAGGTGAAGCTAAAAAATTTATAAAATAATAAAAACAATAAATAAATTCATCCTCCTATTAACAAATTCATGGCGTGAATTTGCATTAATATTTATACAAAATACATTTTTTATCCTTCAGAACATAAAAAAAATGACGAAAACGCGAGGGATGCCAGTAAATTGGAGAACTTTACAACTTTACTGATTTTATGTTTTATGTATCATCTTGCACCATGAAATAAGCTTCTGTTAATTTTGGTGCAAAAAAGATTACCACCTTATTCAAAATACTAAAGATATAGACTTGATTGTCTCATTGGTTTGTGGTATGCAAGAGGCAACTAATAAAGAACGGCATAGTTTGTTGACATAAAGGCTTGTTAAAGTATATGGGCTGCATGTTTTTATAACACTTTGATTGCATTGATTTGGATTTCTGCAGTGTTTTACGCCTATCAACATGTTAGATCAAAACTTCCGTTATTAAGCTGTAGGAGAGGGAGATAAAGCTGTGCGTGAATGATGAAAACATAAAAATTTATAATAACATTAAAAAGGGTTAAGATAACCAGAAGGAAAAAGTGTTGCGTTCCAGAAATTAGATAGCATAGACAAGCGAAGACTGTTAAAGACTCCCAAGTTCATGCCTGTTATATATACGATCAGTCCATGGGCAAAGAAGAATAAACATGAAGCTTTTTATACTAAAAATGAAAGTTATACAGAAGGTAGTAAATTGAGAGTTATTTTCAGTTCGAGATTAGCATTGTTCTTAAAGAAACACAAGAGGAAATATTATATGTATGTAGGGAGGAGTACGATATATCCTTAGACTGAAAAATTATCTGTTGAGCTTAACGAGAATGCGAACGCTTATATTCTACCCCTGTGAATGCTGTTCAGAAATGTGGAGCGAGATGTTGCAGAGATGTAACAGGTGTCCTGTGAGCATTAGGTAACGGTGTATTTACTACATTTTTGCCGTTCTAGTAACAATTGGGCTCTAGTCATGGTTATACCAGATGCAGGAGTCTGAAGTCTGAAATTCGACTACCAATCCATAATTATATTTTCTCTTAACCACCCTCGTCCTAATCCACTGTCCCTCTCTTATCCTTCTATATATGGAGAGGAAGGAAGGTTCGAACCTTCACAATGCCATGTGAAAGAGAGAGATTGCCATGTTTAGAGATTTTCGTTTAAAACAAAGGGGCATTGTGAGTCTGCAGTGAAGAGGTCGCCCGTGTGTGGAATGGATGACGTTGAATCTGCTATATATCTTCTATTCTAGTTGCAAATGTCCCAAGACAAAAATAGTGCATTCTAAAAAAACAGCTCTAAATTCGATTTAATGGATATGAACTACTTTAATAAAGCCTTTTGTCGTTATTTCAAAATTGAATATAGTAAAAATCCTCACGTTGTGCCTCTTCCTTCCAACTACAGTTTTAGTGGGATCTCGTAAGCAAGGATCTTATCTTATCAAGGATCGTAAGATAAGATCTTAGTTATAGATATTTAAAAATTTAAACTTCCCCAAATTAACTTTTTATAGAATATTGTAGAAGAAAGCACATATTTCCAACTCTTTTTATTTATTTTTTATTCCTTTAAAGAACATTTTCTGTTTATGAAGAGAAGAAGAATAAAACACTACAACAACAGCTTCCATATTTAATCAGGGGATGGGAGTAAATCCTAAAGCGCAAAGACTTGAGCTTCCCTCCAGAACTTTATCCTCCCCTCCCCCTATCCTCAACAATTAATATTTCCTTGATAAAAAGTCCAACAGAAATCGACTTTCGCCTTATCTGGAGTCATACTTCAAGTGAAGGCTTTTCTTTCGATGTCTTAATTGCTTCTCGTTAATACCCAGACGCGTTTTCAGTCAACAAAGAAAACGAGTTAGGAGATGCAAACGGAAAAGCGTAAAATGAGAAATCTGCTTCAACGTGATGGTAATTAAACTGCTGGAGAAACGTTGCGGACTTAAAGCGCTTTAATATTATAACACTTTCTTGTGCCAAGAGAAAGATCAAGCAATTATTTAAAAGATTTTGAAAGAGTGCGAGTAACATATTTCAAGTTTAATTTTATTTTATTTTTCTCCTCAATCCAGCCTTTTTAATTTAAATATAAAGACCATGTTACTGTGTAAACGCCTGTCGTTGGAGCAGATGTTATCTTCCATGCTTTGTTAGCTTATTTTTATCCTTGATGAAGTAGGGAAAAGTAACACGATAAATGCATAGATGATAAAGCATTTTCGAAAAAAATTGAAAACTTTTCACGTTCCTTTTCACCAACATATTTTTAGAATTTAATTTATGTCTTAGTTTCATTTGTGTTGTAAAAATATTTTTATAAATTATGCCTGTTCCAATATTGCATATTGCAATAACTTTTATTATTTGCTTTAAAACGTTGCTACCTTAAATTATTTTCTCTGAATTTATAATTGAATAGAATAGAAATGATTAATTTGATAATCTAATTAGTTTAATTTGTATTACTCGGTAATTTAAATGTTAAAAATACTTTTTTCATTATCAAGCAAATTAGAGTTTATATTTCTGCCTCGTGGCCAAATGGAAAGTCTCCTTGAAATATGAATACATCTGTGTCTGTGTAGCATACATATGTGTAGGATCCCTCATCCTCAACAATTAATATTTCCTGGAAGAAAGAGTCCAAGAGAAATCGACTTTCACCTTATCTGGAGTCATATTTCAAGTAAAGCTTTTCTTGGAATGTCTTAATTGCTTCTCGTTAATACTCAGACTGGTTTTGCGTCAACAAAGAAAACGAGTTAAAAATAATAGCAAACGGAAAAGCGCAAAGTTAGAGATCTTCTTTAACGTATTTCCAAAGAGTGCGTGTAACTTATTTCAAGTTTATTTTTCTCCTCAATCCAGTCATTTTAATTTAAATTTAAAGACTACGATGCTGCATAAACATCAGATGTTATCTTGCATGGTTCGTTAACTTATTTTTTACCATTGATGAAGAAGATGAAAAATAAGAATGGCGGCATAAATGTCCAAATGATAAAGCATTTTTAAAAAATTAAAGAAGTTTCACGTTCCCTTTCACCAACATATTTTTAGAATTCAATATATGAATTAATTTCATTCGTGTTGAAATATATTTTTTATTATTTTTATTGTTGTTCTAATATTGAATATTGCTTTAACGTTTTGGTGACAAAGTTTTTTTTGACAAAGTTTTTTTTGCTGTCAATTTCTAATTGAATAGAGTGTAATTTGAATTACTTGGTAATTAGAATTACTAAAAATGTTTTTGTCACTTTATTTTCATTATCAAACAAATTGGAGTTTATATTTCTGCCTCGTAGCTACATGGAAAGTTTCCTTGAAATATACTAATTACCTCCCACACGTAGGATCCAGGGAATTTTCCTGTTCTCTAATTTTTCATCCAAAAAGAAAAGAGATATGCCTTTTTTACCAAAGGAGTGATGGAAGATTTGTGGTCTTCAAATGCCAATTATTCACATATATATCAGATGTTATTAGCCACCACAGCTTAAAATAATATTATATGTTTAACTAGCAACTAAATACACTGTGATCACTTCTTTCTCCCACAAAATAACGAGTGCAATAAATAACTATAACATTTTTATTTTTAGAGCTAAGGCAAAAAAACAATGCCGACAGCCAGACAGGCGTCTTCTCCTGCAAGACTAAAGAGTTTTCAGGATAGTAGATATAAAAAATTGAAGCATTAATGCCTCGGAAACCATATTTCTAAATTCTACTTTGTTAGATATTTCATCACACTTTTCATATATATTCAATGTATAAGTCATATATTTTAGTGTATTTCTTTTTATAAAGGTTTCTATATGATTTACAAGTTATTATTATAATTTGTAGGTTGTATTATATAAATTTACAAATTCCCATGTTTCATTTTTGCGTATACTTCAAGAAAATGAGGGAACCATCTACATCCGTATCTCCTAAACAAGAGCCAATTGTAAATTTGTGCTTACTAAAATTTTATTGTATCACCCGCCTCCAAATTAGTAAGCGATTACTCTGAAGTTTACGAAAATGTGTATTTTGCTCAGTGTTATGAAATAAAAACTTTAATTTAGTTAAAAAAAAGAAGAATGTTTCTCGATTTGTTTGCTGTTCCCACATGAAATTGATAATAAAAGCAGAGGGAAAAAATGGACTTCACTATGAAATAGCTTTTAAGTTTTCAGTCATATATGTATTTTTATTGTAATATATGGTTGAATTAACACATTGCATTTGTGGTATTACAATCAAAGTCTGAAATTGATTTTTAAGCAATTGCTAAAGAGATTAAATTTAGCATACACGATGGAATTGGATGATAACCCAATAGCATTCATGCAAAAATATTTCAATCTGAGTACTGTACTTTTTTTCAAACTTTTTTTCTCTCCAGGAAGGTGATTTTTGTACAAAATATGGTTTCTGTTTTTCTATAATTTCCGTGAAAATCTATATTACTTTTTAGTTTCATAACAATTTCATGTATTTTAAAAAATTTCATTAACTTTTCTTCATTTAATATATATATATATATATATATATATATACAATATATATACAATATATATATATATATATATATATATATATATTCTTATTCTTATTAATATTATATATATATATATATAATATTAATAAGAATAATAATAAACATGTGGATATTTACAACAAAATTACTTACAATGTCTATACAATGGAAAGCTATCTTTGCTTATCAAATAACGCTTACTGTTTAAAGCGTATTAAAATTAATGAATCATTTAAAGCATCATCTGATTATGCATTCTTCATTGAGGTATTTTAGATTTTAGTTACTTTGGGTAAACATCCTCGAATTTCGGCGGGAGCTCGGCTTTGTAAGGAAGTTTTCAATCAGCAAAATCATTTATTTTGAGAATGTAATTAGTTGGTGGAGGAGAAGATAAAGGAGCTGAGGTAAAGTGAGCGAATTCTAATTAGTTGACAGAGAATAAAGGTCGTGTTGCATGGTACTACTTCCAGACTATCGCCTATAATTGCTCCAGGAACCAGTCATTACTCCAGGACGTGTAATTTAAATCTCACTTAAGGTTAACCTTTCTGGATATTTCAAATTGGTCAAGGGTATTTGATGTCAAAAGTATTGGAGATCGAACTTCAAAAGTTAGAGCTTGAAAAGTGACTTAATCTTGTCCTTAACGATCGTATTTAAGTAAAATGTGGGTTTGGGTTTAATGGCTGTGAGTGCTAGGTGACATTTTCTCAACACTGGATACCATGTTTAGTGCTTCATATATTTGATCAAAAGGGAATAAATTATGCAGGCAATAATAGAAAATAATACAATAATGTATACAATAAATTATAAATAATTACATGTAATATATTTTAATTCAGTATATACTCTAATATTTATGAATATTTTTCTTGTTCTGAAAAATATTCTTGTATCTTGTTCTTGAAGAAAACTTTCTTGTTCTGCTTATTTGTTTCTGTTTTGAGAAAAAAATGTTATTTTTTTACTATTCGGAAATAAATATTTTTTTATCTGTTACCTATGACTTCATTGGAACTCAATCAATCCATACAAATTTAGCCACTTACAGTAGAAGTAAACAGAACATATAAAAAAATCAAACTACAAATGGAGAGGACCAGGCATTCTTAACAAAAACAACCAAAAGGCCTTAAAAACAAGTTAAATGTTCTAAGGATAAAAATTTGAAAAGTTAGAAGCAACATAATAACGATCGGTGTGATTATGGCATGTTATCCCTCGCTCTCATGTAAAGAGTACACAAATCATTATTGTGTTGTAAGTGAGAGTACAGTCCGAAAACAAATATATGTGCCTTATTCATTTTCTCTGACTTACATAAAAAGGTTTTTGTATCTTATTCTTGTTGTTCTGTAAATTACCTTATTTTGGTTATTCGGTACAGTGTGATGTTTTGAAAAAAACAATGTTTTTGTAACTTATACTTGTTGCTCTTAATGACGCAAGTATTAGGGATCGAACATTAAAATTTGGTCTGGTTCTTGGTATATGCTGAAACTTTGTCCCTAACTACCATAACTATATATATATGTATATGGTCGTTATATATAATATGCATATATATATATATATATATATATATATATATATATATATGGGATTCTGGTTTCAGTTGCTGGAGCATATTAATTGACATTTCTCCAATACTGAGTTAAATGGTTAATAAGTAGTCATTTTTTTATGAGAAATTTAAATAAAAAAAATTTGTATTACATAATGTTGACTAAGACCATGCATTCAATTTAAGATGAATTTCAGAGCATTTTAAACATTTTAGTTTTGAATTTATTACGTATTCTCTGAGTAATTTTGTATAGAAAAACATTACCACCACCTTTTTTTTTTAATGTAAATAATTTTATCTTTTAAAATCCTAAATATCTTAGTAGATATATACAATCCCCTATCTAATCCAGAGATGGGACACATAAATGCATAGGTCAGTATATGCTTTTGGAGGTCTAAACAAATTATAAATAAAAAAGAAGGATACAAATCACATAGAAGCCATTCCTGGAAGTGTTCGATTAAAAAGATGGCTGCAAAATTTGCATACACTGTAACAGGATTTGAGAACCCTGGATAAAATAAATCTGCTACTCTAATTGTGAAGGACTATGTCAAAATATCCCCCAATTGAACACTAATTTGAAGTGCCCATTAGCAATCAATAAAATTGATAGATTGGCCATTTTCTTAAAATAAAATTATAGATGAATTTTAAAAAAATATCGATGCTTCAAATTTGAGTTATTTCCGAAATATTCCAATTACATCATGTTTAAAAAAAAGATTGCAAAGAATAAAAATGGCCACGAGAACTTACGCCATTACTGAACAATCATCTCTCACCACTGTTCATTGGAGCTTTCGTTGTAGAATTATTCCCAAAGCAAAAAATGTCAAAACTCTTTGAGCTGAATCCTCAATAATCATATTTTATTCATTTACTTACCAATCTTATGCAATAAGACCATCATTAATTTGTATTCTTCAAATTTATATTTCAGGACGAAAAAAATATTATTTATTTTGAAAATAAGTATTTACTATACAAAACATAACTATCTAAACTATTTCCATACCAACAATTTGAAACATTTTTTTCGGTGTTGAAGATAAGAAAATGTAAATGTAAATTTAGTAAAGTGTGCAATTAACAAAAGACTATTAAGGAGTCTTAGTAACAATTAAATTAGCAAAAGTATTTTAATGATTATCATAATTACTTGATAATTATAACAATGATAATTACGTGATAATAAAAACAATGAGAATTACATGAGAAACAATTATAGAAATTAAATTCTAAAATATATAAAGATAAATTAAATATATGCGTATATACACTAACTGCAAAATTATGAGCTTTAAATCAAATTCCTTTTGATAATATCATATTCATTAAAAATTTAGTGTTTATTTAGCTTTAATATACATAAATGTTTGTAATAAAACTATTTTATTTTAATTTATAAATAGAGACTATATTTTTGAAGTTGCATACAAATATTTGTAAAAACGAATTTTTAAATAATGATTATAACCATAATAAAGATTTATGATAATAACTATTTTTTAATAAATGTTATCAATGTTGGAAACATTCTTGCACATAAAGGATATCAATGAAACGGTTCAGCAAAAGACATAAAAAGTGTGATCTGTTGTTGTTAAGAAGACACATCAGTTGTGGTTATTTACGTGCGTGTTAGCGTTTGAAATTATCACTGCCGTTGGCATTATAATTAGACGTGGATGGGCTGATTGCTTCCAAAGTTTTTCCAGTGAAACACGCTTTTCACATTCCATTTGACACTAACCAAATGGCTTCTTGCAATACAGGTGTACTGCATGAGATTGCGAAGTCATACACTTTTCTGTGCAGGGTATGTACTTCCGAATGTTGTCATACTATGGGTATGGACATATCTTCATAATATAGACACATGCTCATAAATGTTAATTTTGAAATAGTGAGTGTCGGCAAATTCCTGGCTGTGATGACTTCTTCTGATGTAGGATATCGAAATGACCCCTGCGAACTTCTGATACAAATATCGGGTTGTATGATAACCTATTATACCTTCTCCAAAAGATTAGTTGATGCGACATTTCAGAGTTTAGACCGATAGCACAGTGATGTGGTGTGGTGTAGTAGTAGTAGAGTTTAGACCGTATTGTAATCACATATTGATAGAGGAACGTTGTCGTTCACGAAAATAAAGTAAATTGATTGGCCCTTTTTCAATAGTTTAGATAACATTTCAAATGATGAATGTCAGTTTAAAGAAAATGCATTTATGTATTTATGAATCATTAAATAAATAAACTATTTAAAAATTGTTACCAGTTCAAAATTTTAGCCTTATATTATTTATACAGTCCTAAAAATTCACATTTTACAGAATTAAAGGTTTTTTGACTTTATAGTATTTTTAAAAACTTGATATAACGTACAACTTTTCTATAGAGGTAGTATAAAAACAAATTCATAAATTTATTATTTATATACGATGTTTCCGAACTAGGTTTACAGTCTTTGAGGAGAGATTGGTTAAACGTAGACGATTATACTGGCATACATAATAGATAGGTGCATGAATTATCCATCCTATTACACAGTGGTAATAGGATGAGTTATTATATGAATGTTGAATTAGCCGATATGTACCTAGACACCAAAATGGCAATAAAAATAATATGTACATTTCGGTTTTAAGGGACTTTCACTTTATTTGACAATACCGCATGTTTAATAGCGTTGTGAAAAACTAATAAGTAACAAGGTGCTGAATTGTAGTGTGAAGATTCTGCAACCAGATTGTAACTGGATGTTGTTGGATTCAGATACTTGATGCACAGGTTTGAGAACTCACAGCTTTATTTATACAAGCACAAATACCACACAATTAGAGACATAGAATATTTAACGTGTTTAAAGACATATAATTATAGATTCGGGGAAGGACTCCATTTATAAGCCGATAACCCAAAACTCGGATACACACAAGGTGTGCGAAATATAATTTCTCTGCGGGTGAGAGTCTGTAGGCTACCTAATACACAGGGTTGCGTCAAATATATTTCCTCTCAGGACGAGTGTTTCTCAAAGTATTGGAATCATGTAAATATTTCTCTTTCGGATGAGACACTATAAACTAAATGTTTATAATGTTGGAAGAGCAATTTGCGCTGTACTTTCTCTCGGGTGAGTGTCTAAAGGCCGACTAACCATTTACCTTGAACGTCACATGAACTCTTACCAGTGCGTAGGAAACGTACTACCTATGAGGTTAGACTACTTCTTGCTAGTGCGCAGGTAGCATGCCTACATAATTAAATACGGAAATAAATTTTTGCCGTACAGAACCAAGGAACTTCTTTCGTTACATATTTATGCCAAAACTACTTACCTCAATTACTATATAAAAATAAACTCTTGAGGACCTACGGACAGTTATCAACTTAATAGTATTTTTTAAAAATAAAATATTCTTATTATTTATGCTAATATTAGTACAAATGATACGCTAAAAAATATTTATACAGAATATGAAATTATTTTTTTTCTCATAGTGAAGAATGTGTGACCTAAAATGTTATATTTTAGCACTAGTGCTCAGAGAAATTTTCCTCTAAACTGATTTTTTGATGATACATCAAAAAGGGAAATATTATCTGATATAAAAATAAGGGAATACACCAATTTTAATTAGTTAAGAAAATATTTAAATGATTTCTCAAAAATCATAAAACCGATTTCAATTAAAGGGAAATGAATGATGGAGTAAATACACAATTCTAGCTAAAAGAACAGTATATATTCATAATTACGAAGAAAAATATATTGGTTTATTAGCTATTAAATTCATTTACTTTTTAAAGCCTTTTTTTTAACATCATTATCATGATTAATTATCATTAATTACATCTTCACCGAACCTCACAGTAGGAAAATCCATTTGGTAAACCAATACGCAATTTTGTTCGTGAAGGTCATTGCAAATATCAAATCAAAAACGGATCTTAAGAAACAATTCTATTTTATGCCTTTTTTTTTTCCTAAGAGGATTAAAATCTCCGCCCACCCCTTCCTTTCCGTGAAACTTGGGGCTTCGAACCTTGAGGGCGCATTAATACAGAAAAGAAATCGAACCGATTTTTTTCTCAGAGCATCTCAAACAAAGACCGTTCCAGTGTTAAATTAAAGAAAGCAGCTTAAGGATTGCTCATCAACGGTGTTTTCACTAACCTGAATCAATGGTTCTGAATTAAAGCTGAATAATCTATATACTACTTTCGGTGTTTTTTTTAACTGCAGGTTTTTGTAAATATTTTTAACTTCAATAGAATAAATCATTGGACTGTTTTATTTTGTATATTGAGGATTTTGGGCAATAACATACTTAAAAATAATCTGGGATTTGCTGTTTACAATAGGTTACACCAGGTTATAATCGCTTAATAGCAACTTTTCTTTTCTTTATCTGGGTTTGATTTATTTATTTATTTTTAATTTTTTGCTTTTTTTTTTTATTCAGAATTTATATTTACGCCATGAAAAACCATAAATAACTCTAATATCAAGAGTTTTCCTTATTTAATATGTTTGCTATAGAAACCACCAAAATGTTTTACTCCGTTAATAGATATATATTATACATGACAGTCAATAAAATGTTTCTATCTCTATTACAGCTATGAAAAGGACGTAAAACGATCAACAAAGTGGACAATACAATATGGACAATCAGCAGGACAACAAAAATTTCTGTTCCGAGTACAGACGTGTGGGCCTTAGACAATCAACAAAAATTTTAAACAAAATAATAAATGTGATGTATACATCACTGATATAAATTCTAATAAGCGTAGACCAAATTAATATCGTGACTAATGCATTCGATGCTGTAACTAGTGGGGTTTGATTCAGAATCTGATATCTAGACTCGATCCGAAAACTCTTGTTCTATAATGAGGATAAAATTTATAAATAAAAATTTGTAAGGAGGTAATTCCTTCAATTAGTGTCGAGAAAGATATTGCTAACTCCTATAAAAAGATGGTGAATAAATGCTATAAAAAAGATGGTAATATTTGTTCTAAAGGCTTGTTGTAAAGGTCGGTTTCACACTTACCATATACATTTCAAGCTCTGTGATTGCCAACGCACGGCATTAAAAAGTTGACCTCTAACCTTCCTCACTCAAGTCGCACGTTATAAACATATCCTTAAATCAGGTTATAGAAAACATTGTATCGCAAGAAAACTTTATTTTAATTGTGCCTCCAATTAGCAAAACTTGGAACCACTAATAATATATAATTATAATAATAGTAATAATAATATATATAAAAGGTAATAAAATAATTAATTGTAATATATAATTAATTAATTAAAATAACACTGAATAACCTAATATAGTTTGGTTTAATAAAAATATATCACTTAGAACATTTTTAAAACTCATTAGACTAAATAATTCTGGTCAAGCTAACTTTAAAACATGCAAAAAGTTTCATTTTTTTTTAAACAACTAATCAACCCCTTTTAAAAACATTCGAAAAATATGTTTTAGTGTTCAAAATTTATGAGCTTGTTAAATCTGCCAAAAAATGAGATGCGATTTTTAAAACTCACAAAAAACAAAAGAAACATTTTCTTCTGCCTTTAACATAATTTGAATATGAACATTTTAATGTTAAGGTACATTTTTAAAATTTGATACATCACATGCTTGCTATAACACTTGATATAGTTTGAAATTTAATTCAACATTCCATTGTTGGCAGCGAGATAATAATTTTTGTTGTATTATTTTTATGATAAAAAAATGAAATTCATTGCCTCCAATTTCAGTGACAGTAAAGAATGGAATGAAATAAAAGGTTATAAACATTTCCATTTTTCCCTGGTTTTCGTATCATTAGTTAAATACGATGAAGCAATTTGAATGTGTTCGTTCTTTTTCCAGAGCTTAAAGCATCTCCACTGCAATGAAACTCCGATGAGAGGATTTTTTTTTTTCACTGTAAATTAAGAGTTACGATTTTTGAGAAAATCCTTAAATGTAGTAAGAAAAGTTATATCTACGCTGACCGCAAAATTACGAAATTCTCGACGACACGCAATTAATATTTGTCATGGTTCCGAAATTTGGCACGTTGAGTGGTTTACTTTCGAATCTTCTCAGGTTACTCTATTTGTTATTTGGAATTTTTCACTCTTTTTCCTGAGACGTTTACAGTTAAATGCAAAAATCGAAACAAATAAAATTTTTAGAAAGGTAATTAAAAGTGCGTGTCGTTCGAGAGAGATAAAATCCAGCATCTGTCTTATTTATCTCTTTGGCAATCCAGTCGAACATTGTCGCAAGGAAAAAAAGGTATTTTTATTTAAAGTGGACTTTTATTTAAATTTATGTGTTTAATCTTTCAAAAGAGATTTTCAGATATGCTATAGCGTTATACAATTCATGAAATAATTTGTATTTAATGTTTCAGTTAAGCTGCGAATTTAAGTTGAACTTTTAACACTTTTCAGTTTTTTAAAATATTGTACTATAACATTTAACAGTTATAAAACAATGTGTTACGTATAAGATGATACACACTCACGTCCATAAATTAAGGATAATGAAGTTCAGGCAAAGAAAGAGACAGAAGCAAAACAAATTTGACTTATTTGTAAAGTCTATTTATTAAACAAAAGATAAAGAGCAGAAAAGATGCTATATGTTTGATATAAATAATAAAAAATGCGATTTTTACTCCCTGGAGCAAATTTCAAAAAAGAACCTATTTACAAAAACAGTATAACATGGTTAGTATGATGGTTAATATGGAGTATGTCTCCCAGACGATGCAATACAGGCCTTCCAACGCCTAGGCATGCTGAGTATCAAATTATCAATCTGATCTTGGGGAATATTACACCACTCATCAAGCAATGCCCTCCGAAGTTCCGGTTGACAGGTGGGAGGGGTTGACGGGCTGCAATTCGTCGGCCAAGCATATCCCACACATGCTCTATTGGATTCAAGTCCGGTGAGTATGCTGGCCAATCCATACGGGTGATATCCTCCAATTGAAGGCATTCGTCTACAATGTTTGCACAGTGAGGACGGGCGTTGTCAACCATAAACAGAAATTCAGCACCCATGGCGCCCCGAAACAAACGTACATGTTGTTCCAGAATGACATCCCCGATAGATGTGGCCTGTCATCGTTACACTCTGAACATGCAGGTCAGTTCTGGAACCAAGAATAATTTCTCCTCAAACGAGCCATCCTGCACCAACGTAACGGTGTCGTTCAATGGTGTTCTCTTGGTGGTAACGGGTACCTGGCTCTCTCCATATGAAAGTCCGGCGAGAATCAGACAGCAAACTAAACCTGGACTCGTCGGAAAACATCAAACAAGACCACTGTTGCGGTGTCCACAATGCATGCTCTCTACTCCAGGTTAATCGCAGGCGTCAGTGAGTTGCGGTAAGTGGAAGATATCTGACAGGCCTACGAGCATATAGACCAATGTGCCCTTAGCGTCTGTACACGGTCTGCCTTGAAACTGTCGTACCGGTAGCTGAAGAGAGCCGACGAGACAGGTCTTATGCTGTGCTCTGTCTGTTTCTTTTGGCAATAACTGCTAAATACCGGTCCTCATTCAGCGTTGTAACTCGGGGGCGACCTGTGCTGTAACATCTACTCACATTACCATCATCTTGGAATCGTTGTCAAAGCCTGGAGATGACACTCTGTGCGATTCCAAATTTCTCGGATACTTCCAGCAGGGTACGTCCATATTCCCTTCGTCCGATAATTCTACCACGTAAAAATCATCCAAATGCTTCCTTTGTGCCATAACTATGCGGTTATTGCACTGAAAGGCTTTTAAAGCGCTTGTGAACAATTTTACTTCTTTGTCACCATTCCTTATATACCCTCTCTTACACTCTCGTCATTGTGACGTACTATCCTCGCCATCTGGTGGTTTCCTGTAATTTGCATATTCTTCTTCAAGATGTATGTGATAATTCTACAGGTGAAATTTTTAATTTAGAGTTCAATTTCTGTGTGATTCTGAATTATTCTTAATTTATGGACATGAGTGTATATATAAGTATAGTATAATTATATACAATAGATTGTTACAGTATAGTTAGTTAAGTATAATTATTACAGTATTAATTAATTAGTTATAGTACAATTATTTTACAATGTTACACAAAGACAACATACATATATATATATATATATATATATTTTCCACTGCATACATATATATATATATATATATATATGCAGTGGAAAAAATATTGGCAATTGCCTATAAATGATCATGTTTGCTAACAAAGTATGTTTACAAATTTTATTTTAACATAGCGATTACAGAAGGAGAAAAGACAAACAAATATAACGAAATTTTCATTTAAATATTTTTTTTAGTCAAAATCTACGAGAAAATCCAAAATTTACATGATAAAAAAGTATTGGCAAAATTATGAAATTGACAAAATTATGAGCGAAAACAAAATCAGTATATGTTTAGTACTTTGTATGCATACCTTCTGCATCTATAACAGCTTGTAATCTATTTCTCATAGAGCAAACTAAGGTCTTTGTTGTACTGTTAGGAATTTTGTGCCACTCTTGCAAGAGTAAACGTTTGAGGTCGTCTTTACTTGAAATTTTATGTTTCTTGATCCAGCAGGTGCCATAAATTTTCAATTGGATTGATGTCAGGCGATTGAGGTGGGTTTTTGAATTGGCGTGGAGCATTGTAGAGTAGCCATTCACGGGTGAGATTCGTTGTATGCTTGTGGTCATTGTCTTGTTGAAAACGAATGATGTTCCCAAGCCAAAATTTTGGGCACTGATTTTTAAGTTATGGCGCAAAATGTCAATGTATGTGCGTGCTGTCATAATACCATCAATAAAATGCAGGTTGCCAATTCCATTAGCTGCCATACAGCCCCAAACAAGACGCTGCCTCCACCATGTTTTACAGTAGCAGTTAAATGTTGCTTTTCCAATTCAGTATTTGGCCTCCTCCATACATATCGTCGTCCATCACTGCCGAAAATGTTAAACCTTGATTCGTCGGAAAAAAAAACTGTGTTCCAAAACTCTTCAGATAAATCAAAGTGGGATTTTTGCGAAATCTAACCTCTTTCTCCTATTTATTTCCGAGATGAATGGTTTCTTTCTAGCTGCCCTTCCATAATAACTTCTCTCGTCCAGTCTGTACGCTGTTCTTCCGTACAGTTGTACGCTGAAAGTGTTTTGCGAGTTGAAAGCAACATCTCTAGCTATCTGGGGTGCACTTATTTTAGGTTTTTCTTAACTTTGTTAATAATGACACGTTCTTCTCTTGCAGAAAATATTCGAGGTCGTCCACTTCTAGTCTTATTTTCGTTGATCCTGTTTCTTTGAACCTTTTTCACAACACTTCTGACAGTAAATAAACTTATATTGAACTGCACTCCAATAGCACGATAAGTTAAAACCTTCATTTTCCGAGCCTAATAATTGTGTTTTTAACACTAACGTCCAACTCCTCGATTTCGAAGTCATTTTACTGTAGTAATCGCAAAATAATGCTTTGACACTTTTGTAGTAGTTTTGCAGACTTTATACCGGTAGAGTTTCTTATCAGTCGAAACACGTGACTTCAATGTAACAAAATTTGTATAGCAGTTTTGCCAATACTTTTTTTGACATGCAAATTTTCGTTTTTGAAAAAAAAAATCGTAGAAAATGCAAATTAAAATAAAATTTTACTATTTTTATATAACTAAGATGTTTTGTATTTAATTACGACAACTAAAATTGCATAACATTTTATTTATTTGTCAATATGAATAAATTAAGGCAATTGCCAATACTTTTTACCCACCGTATATACCTGTTACCTATTTTACAATACCTGTTACAAAGACGACATATATATACATATAAATATATATATATATATATATATATATATATTATTTATTTATTTATACTTTATATATGTATATGAAGTCTGAATGGCCTAGTGGCTGGCACTCTGTCGCTCGGTACCACAGGTTTCGGTTTTTTTTTTCCCGGTGGTACCGTGAATGTTTGATGTGGTTTGGAATAACAACTAACTTTAGGTCCCATGTTTCGAAATCTAAGCCAGTAACATGGAAGACGTTGCCTTGACCCTACCAAAAAGGGGCTGTTGAAATCTGCCAGTAGGAAAATCATGTTGATGATGATATGTATATATATATATATATATTACAGATAGAGAGAGTGATAGTTTAGATAGATAAATTGATGGTAGATATTTTAATCCTGATAGGATTATTTGCCAATAAAATGATCCATACAAAGGAAAAGAAGACATACAAAGTAGCAGATTCAACTTTATTGAATGCGCACAAGAAAGTTTTGCTACATTGCACCCACACCGAGTAATCATGATTTTTAACTAATACCTTCAGGTGATATCTGGAAATATTGTAAATTTCTTTGTCCTTCATATAGAGGCCAACGGAATGGCATACTGATCTACAGAATTATCACGCTCCTCTCTGACATTAATATGCTTAATGCCATGTTATTTTATATATTTTGTGTGTTAATTACTACAACCAGGTGGATATTTCATTGAATTTCAGAACCTAAATAACCCGATTCGAAATAGCATAAACAAAAGTTAACTCAAATCACTCGTATCTATGCCGAATATGGATGCGCATTTATAAGAAGTAATGCACTTTAATTGGGATGGAAGAGAAGGCAAGGAAGGTATGAATACCTTAGATGTTATCCTTGATGTTGTCCATCACAAATTGGAGAAGAATAACGATAAACATGTATCTGGTGCCACGACATAATCTGCTACATATCTGAAGTAAATGATTAGAACTTCTGGTAAGTGAAAATAACAACGTGTTAGCAAAAACAAAGATATTTTTAATAGAATAATCACAACACTAAACTGCAAAAATTATCCACACATTGATATAAAATGTTAAGCAATTATCCAATGTGAATTATCTACTTGAAAATGTTTTTCCATGGCAGGTACTTTGACTCAAGGCACTCACTTTTAGAATGATATGCGAGATTCAGCATTATCAATGTAATACCACCGGGGGTCTGTTAAATTCCACTCACCTTCTACTAGTCAACTTATAGCATTCTCAAGGGAAGCATTTAGGAACTCGTACTTTCCATCCTGTCCCCCTCCTCCTCCAAACCATCTGTAGGCCATCCTGTCATGAGCATTTACCGCTGATGCACACAATGTTCTGTTCTGTACTCATTACGCATAAAGCTTTTGTGTTTTGCATCGTTCTTTTTCACCTGTTCATCAAGTAAAACAAAAGTCTTTTTCAATCTAAAGATTTACACCCAAGTGTTTCTCTCTGGTATCATCTGTCTGTGATCCGACCCTTTTAAAAATACAAAGCACGATTCATCATTTGATGTATCTTGCCCGCCACATCAGCTTAGTTAATCTACTATCCTAAAAAAGAATCAAGTCTACCCCTATATACTTTAAAGCCCACTGCATGGAAGACCTTAACACATTTTATATCCTATCCATGATGCTAAGTAGTGATTTGTCTTGTATTTTTCCAAAGGGATTCGTGACATTACAGAGCACATTTGTTTGGGTTGCAAAAAAAAACAGCTTCCACAACGATTTATTTCGAAGGTGGCGATGCATGCTCGCTGTTGTAAAAATAATTAAGAGCTGTTCATCTCGATGATTGAGCTCTTGAGAAACTGCACCATTCAGGCTTCACACCTCAGTGCTCTTAATAAAATGGAGCAGGTTATGCTTTGGTGTTATGACAGAAAGCCATTCAAACTGAGCTTTTTGCTTCTTCTAACAATGATAAATGATCCACTTTATGGTTTCACGCAAAAAGTTTCCTTTTAATTCGGGTTGCTTTTACAGTGAAGCATATGCTTAGAAAGCAAGACACATTTTTATTTATCGTCTAACAAGTAATGTGTTTTAATTTTTTTTTTTTTTTGCCTCTTCAAACATATTTTGACAAGCATAATCCTGTGTACATTAAAAATAAATCACTTTTATTAATTTTCTTTAATATTTTCAAAGAAATTCTTGGTTCACTTAACCAGAAAATGTATGAAAGAATATTTTAACAAACGAAATGCTATATGACTTAAAATATTTTTGTTACTTTTAAATATCTACAAAGAGTTAAAACAATTGAGTATTATATTTTGTTACCAGTTCATTTTTTTTTGGAATATAGGTTACAATCGTTGGGTCGAAAGAAAATTGGAATCTCAAAAATTGCAGTATACAAGTTACCTTACTTTTAATCTCTAAGCAAATGTTTATTATTATTATTGGATCTTTTTGAAGATAGTGTACAGAATTTATGTATCATATGGGGGGGGGGATCCGGATAAACTCTCATCAATCAGCTTAACTATCTAATTAAGATGCTTTAAGCCGTCTTCATAACCATCATGGCGTGTCTCTTTTTCTGAAAACAGTAACTGCAATGTATGCTACCAAGAGATTTAGCGCATTCGATCTCGAGTCCTTCAGTATGATATCTGCGCATATTACAGCTCTAGCAATGGAGCACTTAGATTGCATATTATTTCACAAAAAAAAAAAAAGTCGCCTGATTTGTGGCTTATTGTTAATGTGTGTAAATAACATAAAGGGTCAAATCCGCTTTTTGAGGTTATTGCAGTTAATAATTTCGCAATAGGCGATGACAGTATCGACAGTCAGGCTATCTAATAGATGATTATCGAATTTTCTGCCATAAGCAAATAATTGTTATTTATTATTTTTGAAGATATCACAGGGATAAAAAATGTCTATACTTCTTATTTTCTAATCATTCTCTACAAAATACAAATATGTCTAAAATTAAATCTATGTCAGTATACAAAAATCAAAATAAAAGAATTGAAAGTGGAAACAAACTTTCATTTTGAAATTATTTTCCCAGTATACCAACAAAATTGTGTAGCTTTTATTGTTGGAATTTCCCGACGAGTGGTTTCGAGAGGACATCCTTTTTTGATTTTAGAGGTCTCACACTGGTGTGTCATATGATTGATACTGGAAAACTTCCTCAGCCTGTCTATCGATGTGAGACTTTTCTAAAAACATTTTGTCACATTTGTAATCCAGTCTCTTCGTTTCTTAAAACAGTGACTGCAACGGAACCTGAATTATCCTGTACCCTAGGTGATCACGTTATCAATGGGTCATGATTCCAGGTTGTTGACTTACAATAGGGTACTTCAATTAGGACAAACATGTCCGGAAAAAAAACGTAACCAAAAACACCACTTACGTGCATTACTATGGGCATGATAATATATGCTGTAAGATCCTTCTGTTATCCTCAGATCGAGGGAAAGTATTGTTGTTCACCCCTGTCTGTAGATTCGCTTAAAATAGTAGTTGCAAGATATGCGTGCATTTTACACTCATGTCCATAAATTAAGGATAATTCAGAATCACACAGAAATTGAACTCTAAAATAAAAATTTCATCTGTAGAATTATCACACACATCTTGAAGAAGAATATGCAAATTATAGGAAACCACCAGATGGCGCGGATAGTACATCACAATGACGAGTGTAAGAAAGGGGTATATAAGGAATGGTGGCAAAGAAGTAAAATTGTTCACAAGCGCTTTAAAAGCCTTTCAGTGCAATAACCGCATAGTTATGGCACAAAGGAAGCATTTGGATGATTTTTTACGTGGTAGAATTATCCGACGACTGGATTGTGGACGTACCCAGCTGGAAGTATCCGAGGAACTTGGAATCGCCCAGAGTGTCATCTCCAGGCTTTGGCAACGATTCCAAGATGATGGTAATGAGAGTAGATGTTACAGCACAAGTCGCCCCCGAGTTACAACGCCGAATGAGGACCGGTATTTAGCAGTTACTGCCAAAAGAAACAGACGGAGCACAGCATCAGACCTGTCTCGTCATCTCTCTTCAGCTACCTGTACGACAGTTTCAAGGCAGACCGTGTACAGACGCTTAGGGCACATTGGTCTATATGCTCGTAGGCCTGTCAGATGTGTTCCACTTACCGCAACTCACTGTCGCCAGCTATTAACCTGGAGTAGAGAGCATGCATTGTGGACACCGCAACAGTGGTCTTGTGTGATGTATTCCGACGAGTCCAGGTTTGTTTGCTGTCTGATTCTCGCCGGACTTTCATATGGAGAGCGCCAGGTACCCGTTACCACCAAGAGAACACCATTGAACGACACCGTTACGGTGGTGTAGGATGGCTCGTTTGGGGAGGAATTATTCTTGGTTCCTGAACTGACCTGTATGTTCAGAGTGTAACGATGACAGGCCCATCTATCGGGATGTCATTCTGGAACAACATGTACGTTTGTTTCGGGGCGCCATGGGTGCTGAATTTCTGTTTATGGATGACAACGCCCGTCCTCACCGTGCAAACATTGTAGACGAATGCCTTCAATTGGAGGATATCACCCGTATGGATTGGCCAGCATACTCACCGGACTTGAATCCAATAGAGCATGTGTGGGATATGCTTGGCCGACGAATTGCAGCCCGTCAACCCCCTCCCACCTGTCATCCGGAACTTCGGAGGGCATTGCTTGATGAGTGGTGTAATATTCCCCAAGATCAGATTGATAATTTGATACGACTAGGCGTTGTAAGGCCTGTATTGCATCGTCCGGGAGACTTACTCCATATTAACCATCATACTAACCATGTTATACTGTTTTTGTAAATAGGTTCTTTTTTGAAATTTGCTCCAGGAGTAAAAATCGCAAATTTTTATTAATTATGTCAAACATGTAGCATTTGTTTTGCTCTTTACCTTTTGTTTAATAAATAGACTTTACAAATAAGTCAAATTTGTTTTGCTTCTGTCTCTTTCTTTGCCTGAACTTCATTATCCTTAATTTATGGACATGAGTGTAATAGGGTTTCAACGGAGCGCCCTTGCTAACTCTTAATTTCCTACAGATCGGCAATAGCGAATAAATTTTCTAGAATAAAGTCGTCGGTTAGTCAAGACTAAGGATGGTTTATTTGAAAAATAAGCTATACTATAAATTATAGAACTATAAATACATTTAAGAGAGAACCGCAATACATTTTGTCACTTCCTGGGTGATTTTAAGAATTGCCGTGCCACATTTACCTGTCACTACTGATTCTAAAATGAAAAAAAGTTTTGAGGGAATATCTTGCAATACCTTAAAACATTCATTTCCCTTGGGTGAAAGTCTTGATAACCATTACAATGGATGTTCTTGTGTTAGGACAAGAACGAAATAAATAAGGAGGATAGATTAATATCCAGGACAGAGAGTCAATTAAAATTATTAATCTCTTAATTTGTAATATATAAAGCACCGATTGAAATATTTCTCAAATATTTGCGTATACTTTCCGTAATCTTTCATTGAATCATAAAGTTTCTAGAAGTAAATCTATTACTACTTTTTAAAATAAAACAAAGAAATCATGGTCGGCTCTGTTTCTCTGTCTCAAAATGATCAATAGAAGAATGAGAACTTTTTTATTTCTAAAGAATGCTATGCTTATTTAAAGATCAAAGCCTTAGACCATATTTATTGTGCATATCCACCGTATCAGATTCTCGCTTTGAAATCAAACTAAGTGCGCCTATTTCAATTTTCGATCAGACTCATTTCCGCCATTTTCTAATCAGGTGCCATTATCTCCGCAGAGGGTTTGGAATCCCCTTTGGAAAAATATTATTTTCAAGCCAGCACATTTGCTGAGCATTAGCTGAAATGCTGCTGCCGGCATTCATGCAAATGTACCAGGAGGAGGGGGAAGGAAGAGGATTATGAAATTTCATCCGGGTTTTGTAATTGGTGTGAACAGGTGCAGGCGTCATTCCGGGATCAAAAGCAGGAAGAAATGCAAATGGCGCATTAGTGGATTTTCAGACAGCGACATTAGATGGAGATTTCATCTTTTGCATTCTGCGAACCGATATGAAAATGCAAGGGGCTTTCTTGGAACAAAATGGGTTTTGATTATGCCAGATTTAACCGTATATACTTCATAATAAACGTTAATAAAAAAGACCACTGATATATGTATAATAGTTAAATAGCAACGTATATGCTTCATACTAATGCAAAAACTACTATCGGTTCTTCCTAATTAAGAAGTAAAATAATAAAATTATTTCTTGAAAAGAAGTTGGGTTTCGTATGTATCTTATTAAACTTTATATTAAATAAACAAAATATTAAATAACAAAAAAGGACTTTTGCGAATTTTAATAAGAATAAGTAGTAAGTAATAATAAAAATTAAATAATATAATATGCTTAATATATTTAGACGATAGAGATTTTTAGATACAAACTATACAGATTCCTCTAATTAATAAGAAAATAAAAACAAAAAAAAATCTTGAAAGAAAAATGGGTTTTGCACTTGAAGCTAATTTTAAGATATCGGAAGCACTAATTACAGTTCAACTCACTTTATGTTGATCTTATTTATCTAGTAATTTTTTAAATTATAACCTTGATGAAGGTTTAAATAAGAGGAAAAGATACCGCTTTTGTTTATTAAAAACATACTAAATATTTAAATATAATAAAAATATTGCATTTATTGTTTCCTATTTTATTGCACAATAGACATTAACATCCTTTGTAAATAATGTACTAGACTGGATACAGCATCCATATCTACATAATATTTTTTCGTTTTTACAATATTAGTTACCAAAAAACATTTCCATTTCAAGATTAAAAAATAGATATTGTTATTAATAAAAAGATATATTAAAAAGTTCAATCCTGTTTGTATCAACACATTTTTTAAACAAATATTTTTATGGCTAAGCATAAAAAAAATCAATAATTAAATAAAGATCACTTGACAACAAATCATTGTTATACTAAGCGACTCATAATATGTACTAAATGTTAAAAGCAGTATCAAAATTGGAATAATATAGACAGTATGTTTCAAAATTGTTGAGGATTTTAGGTGAAATCACGTCCAGATTATAGAAAGAGCATAATGTATTATATTTATATTTCATATTACACCTTATTAAAACTATTTTGCAACTATTCATAGAATAAGTTGTAAAATAGTTAAGGCGTAACTAGTACTTAGAGCATTTTCATAATGATGAAAACTATTGCATATTATTCCTTGTTATATTGGATAATAACAAAACTTTTGGTTTAGTTATTACAACCAACAATATATATATATATATATATACAAAAGTTAAAAAGAAATTCTATTGCGCATCCAATATTCTGCAACTAAAGACTTCCATCAATTTAAAGAAAATATGATAAAAATTAACAAAAAAAATAGAGAATTTTATTTTTTCTATATTAATATAGTAATATTCAATATTTTAAGTAATATTCATCATTTAAGTAACGATTAACAGCATGTAGTTCTATTTATCAAAAGAACTACATACTGTTAATCGTTACTTAAATCATGAAAGTGTTTGAGGATAATCATAATAATGGTATGAATAAGATATTTGTTACTGATTTTCATAAAGCCTTTTACACTTACAATGCTTATACTATCTATATTAAATGCAGTGCAATATTATAAATTTGAATATATATAAATATATTTTCCGTACAATAAATATCAGGAATAAATAATATTATCACTGGTATTGGTATTATTAAGTCATAAATTAGTCTTGTTTTACCGAAAATTTACACGATGCTTTGGAAAATAGCAGCAAATTAGCTGTTGCATTTCTCTATAATATATTACACAGAGAAATGCAACAGCTATTTCAAAATACTTGCCAAAAATGTGAAAGAAAGTAGAGGAAAGAAAAATAATTAGATTTCATACAGAATTGTGCGTGTGTTTAACGTAATGAAAATATGAACAATTAGTAGAGAAAGATAGGCAAACTAAAAGTAATAGAAGGTTTTAAAAAAAAAGTGTTCCAAAGAGCAAAACTCTAATAATATTACTGGATAATATTACACAAAATGTCTGTAAAATACTTGACATAAATGTAAAGGAAGTTAGAGGGAATCGAAATAAACAGATTTCATATGAAAATGTACTTAGGGAAGTGTTTCTACGTAATGAAGTTATGAACAATTGAAAACTGAGAAAGACAGGCAAACTAAAAAAAAAAAAAAAAAAAAATGTTTTAGAATATGTGTTCAAAACACCAACCATTATATGTTATCTAAGACTAAGATTCCCATTGAAATTGCATCATATGACGAACATTGCATAACATATCTCGTGTGTCCCACACATTTCCAGCAGCAAGAGCCAATTTATGCACTAGTGATTCAATGAGACTTTTGTAGATCATTTTTAATGTGCCCACAGAAATCTCTGCAGGTCAAATCTGGTGATCGCGGTGCGCATACAAATCCACCCCAGTCTCATCCAATGTTTGTCGTAAACAGAGTGGATGTATTTTTTTTTCTTTGAAATCTGGGGCGCCATCGTGTTGGAACTTCATTAGTGTGCGGACAATTAAGAAACATAGGAAAATGTCCCTGGCAAAGTATCTTGTGGACAGATGCAGGTGTAAGTGCACTTATTTTGGTTACTTGTCACTATATCTTTGTTAAATTCCCTTAGACTTGCGAATGTACATCTCTGTTGATGCGAATATGCTATGTATTGGTAATCACTGTGACCTTTTAAAATGAAGGCTCAAGATATAAAATTTTTATAGTAAGTTAGAAGAAACGCCGAAAAATGTCCAGATATAATTGTTATTGTATTCCAATCGATGCGCTGCCACTGTGAATCTTTAACTGAGGATGGTTGCTCTTTCAAGCACCAATTGCAAAATTTTTTAATTACTAAAATGTTGTTTCTTTTCATTTTATGTCTTTCTCTCCTGTCGGTCATATCCCTAGTGCTAGCACTTGAACGCTACAAAATTCCATTACAAAACTGGCTTATTTCCATTGTTTATAACTGTCTTTATATATTTACCAAATGTAGTGTGCAGGTTGGATAACTGATTGTAACTGGGTGTCTTAGGCCCAAGTTACTATTGTATTTTGAGGCCCAAGTGTTGTATTTTTGAGGCCCAAAAAACTTGTATCTTTATTTATCCACACACATACAATATTTAACACATTTAAAGACATATAATTATAAATTCGAGGAATATTCCACCTCTAAGCCAAAAACCCCAATACTCAGCTACACATCAGGATGTAAGAAATATATTTCCTTTCCGGGTAAGAATCTATAGGCCAGAAGGCCATTTCTTCAGAATGTCAGAATGAACGCTATGGCTAGTGGATAGGAGGAAGCATGGTTACAAAGATACTTTACAGACTTCTTCTATATTACAGCTTTATTCACGAATGTGCCTCTCTGCTGATGTGAATATATGTATAAGTAAACATTCAGCTAAAATATCTTAAAAGGTTTGAAGGCTCTAATTGAGGATGTTTTTCATTAAACAATTTTCCATTAAATTTTATTCTTTAAAAATATTTCACTTAATAAATAACAAAATTCAAATTCTACATTATTAACATTATAAATAGGTGTAATTCTAATGGTACACCAATAGCATTATCGAGGTTAGGAATGAAAACTTAAAATTTACAATTTAGTAACAAATTTTAATTGAGAATGTTTTTATTAAACAATTTTTCCTTGCATTTTTGTTCTTAAAAATATTTCACTTAATTAATGGCAAAACCCAAATGCTACACTATTAACTTTATAAATGTTTCACGGTGCAAACTAATTCTAATTGTACACCATTAACATTATCGAAGTTAGAAATGGAAACTGAAAATTTATAATTTAATAAACAAATTTTTAACTCAGGATGTTTTTCATTCATGTATTTTCCTTGCATTTAATTTCTAATAAATTTCGTTTCTTAATAAATGGCAAAATTAAAATGGTACATCATTAAAATACACATTTAAAATATGAATATGCCATTCAAATTTCTATTTGATTAACAGTAAATGAGAAAAGGAAACGAACCATTAAAAAGTAGATTTTTTTTAGAAAAATGCTGATCAAGATTTTGCGAAAAATAAGTAATTGATTTGAATTTATGTAGACGGAGTGTTAGTAAAGTTTTCATTTACATAAAAAAAACGTCACCTAGTCAAAAAGTGCATTCAGGCTATTTTGGAAAATTATTTTAATAGATTTTCTCTCTATCAGTGGCAAAGGAACTTGGTTAAGGTGTTTTAATTTTCACAGAATAAAAATTGTTATAACATTTTTATATTTTATAATATTAAGGTAATACTGTAATGCAGGAACTTTCTATAATATTTTTGTTGAGAGACAGAGCAGCAATAATAAACACCCCAATATATTTTTTTGATGGACATAAAATCAATTTTATGGTCTGTACATAAATTCTACGACAGATTCATTAAAGTTAGATTATCCCCATGATTACACCTTATTAATAATTCAGATATTAAATACACCCTTAAGATGGTTTTAATTATCTTTTGTACTGGAAAAAGCAATATGGTTTTATTTTGAGATGGTCTACATATATGTATATATTAATGAGAGCATATTAAAACTTAGGCCAGCTCTCATTTTTAATTAAATCTTTTAATGACATATCAGCTGTTAAGTGCATAGGAAATATGCATATAATTTGTAAGCTTCTGCGTTTTTGACTTATTAACTTCATATGTATATCGCTATAAAAATCAAATTTTTTCCCTTAATTCAATAATATAATAAAAACCAACATTTGACTCAATTTCGCGTTCGCAAAATGCTTAATATAAAGTTTAGCTTTTTAACTCTTAAGTTCACTGTATCATAAATCCATGATTCAGCTAAAGGTATTTATAATGTTTAATGCATTACTTAAAAGTGTAATTGGAAAAATAAGAAAAAAAATAGAAAATCTTTGTGAAAAAATTTAATATAATTAAAAATCTTCTAAAGTAGTGCATGAAAAAATGCTCTCAATAATATAATTAAATTGGAAGTTTTCTTGTATGTTTAATTTTCTTTTTTCTTTAAACAATTGGATTAACATTTTATTAAGAAATATTTTATTTGCAATCTCTTTCTGAATGTATAATATTATGGATCGTAAATAAAATTGAAAGTCTATTGAAATTTCTTATTAAAATTGGCAAATGTCAAATGTTAAAACTGTCAATTTATTATGAGTTGAAAGACATAACATTCCTTCTGTTCTATATATATAAAATTTTTAAGTTATTATAAAAATATTCTTGTTTTGTATGGTTTAATATTTTCTTTTTTTCCTTAAACAATTGAGATTCATAATAAAGTTATATCCATATCTTTAAAAATATTTTATTTGCAATTTCTTTCTGAATGTATAATATTATGGATCAATAAATAAATATAAAAAGAATCACTTCTATTGAAATTTCATCAAAGTAGATTCTTTTATAAATTGAAAAAATTTTTCAAATGTTCAAACAAAAACTGTCAATTTATTATGATTGGTCTCATTGTCCGAAAAAGTTGGCTAACATTTTCACATTTAAATTTGAAACATTATTTTTGTTTCTATCTGAGATTTTTTTCATATGATTACATTTAATTATTTTTATAAAAACATTTAACATTTAATTTAAAATTTTTTATTTATTTTATTACAAAAAAAAAAGGCACCGAAGTACTAATAAGGAGATATCCCTGAAAGAAATGTCGAAATGTTGATAATTAGTAAATATATTTTCCTCTTTATTTCATTTGGAAAATCGAACAGAGCTTGCGTTACCATACTATTTATACATTTTGCAGTATTATTATTATTATTATGAATAAAACCAGCATGATAAAATTTCAAATTTAAATTCCCAAGCATTCCAGCCATTCATTCTTCCATTGATTTTTAACACCTATGTGTGAATAGTAGGCGTATAACAATTCATAAATTGAATGGCTTGCAGTCGTCATCACAGATATTCAAACAGAATACTACGTATGAAAGCACTGGAGTTATTCATTTTCAAAAATCATGCAACTCGAATGGATTACCCTTTTATGGATCCATGCAGTGCTGTGGAAAATCCCCCCAATCTGTCAAACAATGCATCGGGGCACTTTAAACAATCGAGCGCTCGAAATCACTGTGACACATGTTACAGATTCAAATTTATTTGACTGGCAAACCAGTGCATGGCGTTTAATAGCCAACGATGTTAGAATTATTAATATAAGTAGGGCAACTTCCCAAAGTATCTACATAAAATGTCAAAAATTTTGTATTAAGTATGGATTATTGAAAAATGTGTATTTCTACGGAAACTTAGTATAAAAGACATTTATTTTTATTTGTATTGAAATTTATGTAACCAAAAAGTCTTTCATCCATGTTGAATAAAAATAGTCAGCATTCACCTAAAATAGAATATAACCACAGCTTTTTGTGAAGAGGCAGTTGAGATTCAGGGTTTATGTTCTGAGACCTGGCAAGCGAAAAGGGAACCGAAAGCATATGATTTAGGCTGGATGAGAGTTTATTTCAGTTACTTTCCAGGAATGAGGATAGAACGAACCTACATGCTACCTTTTTCCCACGTTATGAATTAAGGCGGCAAAATGTATTAGCAAATTACCATGGTCTAAACGTGGTGCCGACTGGTTAACGCTGAATCTGTTACATCAGTGTTATATCAGTACTGTACTAAAAGTGAATGAGTCCTATGGAAATGTTCGGAATTCAAGTACAATTACTATTGTCTGAAAGTCCTAAATTTTAAAAAGAATTAAACCTTTTCACAAAATATACAGAATCCTTTATATTTGAATATATTTTTTTTCATCTAAACAAAAGGAATCTCTTTTATAATTGTTGCCTAATATTTATAACTTATTTGTATTCTTTCAAAAGCAAATCAATATTCTATCACTTAGTGAGTAAAAATATATACATAAATAATTATTTCTTTTGATTCTCGAAAAATATAAAAATCCCTTAACTATTTATTAGATTTTACTAGATTATTAGATTAAATGCATCGTTAAATCATGATGATTTTACATAACCACTCACTCATCTGATACAAGTAGTAGCTTGTACAAATGCAACTAATTCTATAAATGGATCTTTTTACAGTGGTAAACGCCATTTTGATGATTCGTCACCTCAAACAGGTGGCTATATTTATTTTCATTTAGCTTTCACTCCAACAGTTTAATGATTAAAACTCTTCTTTGACCTTTCATTAAGGGTTATTAATATTCTAAAACCCTCATCGAATAAGCAATCGATACGTAATATCTCGTTGACTCGATGGCCTGAATTTATGGCTCTTTCCAATTTTGTCCATATATATCGTCTTTTGTATTCTAGGTGAACCATCAAAGATTTTTAAAACTCTATTGGTTTAAATGTGTTGTAAATTTCTACAGTTACAATAGATATTGCTTATAATACCTCCTATGCGTTTTCCATTTTGGTTCAATGGTCAATGGTAACGAATTAAGAAAAGCGTTCGAGAAAAAGGGCTAATGTTCTTATCCGTAGGTAGAATCCTTTTCAGTCATTATTTTCAGAAACGATTTTGTAGGCCTTTCGCAACCATAATATGTAACTTGGATGTAGTTTTCGATTTTTCTCACATAACGCGAATGCGAAGGTGTTACCCTTCAGTGGCCAATGGAATGCATTGTCCCCTCCCCTCACTGGCTGTGTTTAAGGCTACAACTTGCAAAAAGTTTTCCTGAATAAATATATGTATCCATAAGTAGAATACTTTGCAGTCTTTATTTTCAGAAACTACTACCATGCCTTTCTCAGAATCTAAGAATTGCCGGTTACCTAGACAGCTCTAAATGACGCATTAATGCTATATCAGAAATGCATATTGAATATTTTTTTTTTTTTTTTAGTTAATATTTATAATCTACGTCTGGTTTGTAATACGACAAAAAAAGTATGACGTTTATTCTTTGAAAGAAATGTAAAAATAAACTTAGTTACAATTGCTCTAGATAAGGTGGTAAGCTAAAGTTGGTTACCGTGGAAATGTTTTTATAGCACACTTGGAGTTACACTGTCTGGTCCAGGGTGTCGAAAGCTACAAGCCTTGTACCTAATTTTCCAGCCCTATTTAGGATCGAAACACCTCAATGATTCGTTTAGAGAAGTCCAAATTACTCTCCCTTTCTCTAACTAGTCTCTATATTCTGGATCTACAGAATTATTGTGGCCATCTTGAATCATCGTGGCCAGAATTATCGTGGCATTCTATGATTTGTTCGTCAGATTTCGGTGGGATATTCGTGAGTTTTAAATATCTAGATACTTTTAGTATCAAAATAAATACATAAAAATTACTACAGATCCTAACCTAACTTAAACTTGTAATTTCGTACCGCTACCCTTTCTTCTTTTAAGAGAATCATCGGATGATATTTTCAAACATAAGGGAGTAGATTTCCGATCCGAAAACCCGATATCCAAATGGCCCAACTCATTAACCGTCGTAATACTTTAATGACCTTGGGAGAATTTGTTCTGCCTCTTCGCATAATATCATCATCGTCGTCAACGCGTATATGATGGATTTATTTCAAAAAACTTTGGACAGGATCAGAACTTTCTTTAAAAAAAAGGAAAAGAGATTAATCTTTCCTCTAGTACTTTCGGATAGTAATTTTGAGTAAAAAATGGCAGCGAACTTTCTTTCTTATAGACTGGTTGGTTTGCAAAGTTTCATGAATGTAAATGGCATGAATTAAATGCAAGATATATTTTTGTGAAATAAAAAATTACATATTTTTACTATTGAGAATAATCTATGATTTTTTTTTTTAAATTGTGATTGTAAAATTTCTGTTCATTTGAGTTTCATGATATTTGACAAAAACATGCTCAAAAGGATTCAAATCCTGTGAACTTGTTGGCAATTCAAATGTATAATAATTTCTTCACGAATTAACCTTAGTTTATCAACTTAAATGGCAGAAACTACCATTTTTCTGTATAGTTATTTTCCATTTAAAAATTCTTAATCAATAGCAGTTATGTGACGGACGGCTAATTTTCCATACAATCACATTCTTAATCTCCAATTCCACAATAAAATTACCTCTCTTTTGGCAGATCCATAGATTTTTAACAATGTACGTTGAATATTTTTTATGTTTTTCGCAGGTGTTCCTGCCTTGAAAATAGTTTTTGGATGTGTTGACTTTATAAAATAGCTTTTTTTTTTTTGTGATCTGAGTTTATAAAATAGCCATCGCTTTTTTTTAAAAAAGATGATTAACAGTAAAATAAAAATATTACAGGTATTTTCGAAAATTTGATTTGAAAAAAGCTTTGATTTGATGTAGATGCATTTATTATTAGGAAATGGGGTTTGAGGGGAGTACTGACATCTATCAGAAAACTTTCTGCTTAGAGTTGGCCTTGTTAGCATATTTACAATGCCCTCATTATGTTCTCATTTTGCTTTCAAAAAAATTTTGTTAATATTTTCAGATTTTGACAAAAATATCAAAACCTAGAGTTTATACTTTAAATTTAATGAAAACGTGAACATTAATATACTAGAAAAATATTTTTATTAAATGCTTTTATTAATTACGGACTAGAATATCGAATAATTTGTCAAGTATGCATTTATCTGTATGCATAATCTGTGTAATTCCTTTTTGTGTAATCTGTGTAACTCCTTTTGTCAAATATGTATTCCCTTTTAAAATGAGGATTAACAAAATAGACACAGTGTTTTTTACAATACCTTAAATGAGCAAGTCCAGCTGCAAAAATATATAGTGCAATAGTCTTTATTTAAGACTATTGCACTATGATTTTTGCATTTCTTTTCACAAAAGTCAAACCTAGTACTGAAATATTTATTATAAAATCAAACATCAAATGCTTCATTTAGTTTTTGCATTATGTTTTTATTGCATTATGTTTTTTATTATATATGCGGAAATGAAATGAATTGGATAAGTTTCTAAATATATTTTTGTGCTGCCGTACTAAATCGGTTCTATTCTCCCAAATATGTGCACCCATGCTTTAAATTATAGGATGAGGAGGCCTGGTAGCGAACAAATGGGTTTTTATCTTGGATTCTAAAAACGGCTTGTGAAGCTAATTTAGTGTCCATGGCAGGTAAGGCATAATAAATCTCTAAAAGATCTAATCTTTCCTTCTGTTGAGAATGAGGCAGAAAGGAAGGATGAGGAAGATTTACTTATCCTTTAGTGTAAAATTCTAATAGTAACAAGCTCATGATATAAAACTGATTCCCCTGTTCTGATAACATTTACTCTGCTATAGTATATCTGCTGGGCTAGTTAGATCAAAAATACCTGGCATTCGGAAGTTTCTATTATTTGTGATAATTTTTTTTATCTTTACATGTGTAACAAAAATATCAATATGTTAGTTTGTCAATTGTAATTTTCATATCTGAAACCCTGTACCACCGAAAAGGGTTATCAAGTTTGCGTGATTCAAAACACGATTAGCGTTACTCAATTAAAATTTACGTTTCTTTCTCAAAGAAGGGCACGATAAATCCCCTAGACCCAGAACTACGGATGGTCTACAGAACTACCGCAGTCCTAAACACATAAGAACGTAGAGGAAGGTGCTTTTTTACATGTGGCACTTGCAGCATGAGTTCCATTTATTTGCGGTGGTGCAATGATGGTCAATGTAAGAAATACCATGGTGCTTCATGACTAACGCTGAACGATATTTCCCTTCCCTTTAGTGCCAGTGACCTCATGTCAAAGTTTCCAGTTCTTTCCATCCTCCAATATTTTCGTTCATGATTTTAATGGTATAAAGAGGTTTACTTTGAAAAAAAAAAAAAGAAGATTTAATGCTCAAGGGCTTTACTTCCCTTTTGTTTGTTTGTTTCGTTTACTTTTAAACATCTTAATTTTTCTGTTATATTTATTCTAAATAAAAGAAAATTTATATAAATAAACATATAAAAGCATTTAATATTTCCAACTCTACTTTTCCATTATTGATTCTAGAAGATTACTAACACTTTAATCAGTTGGATGTTAACATTAATACGTTAACAAGATTAATGTTTGCTGTTAATATTTGAACTCTATGTTACGGGCAACAGCATCAATGCTTAAAAAGTTAACTACATTAAAGTAAACAGTTTAAATTTTTAAAAGGAAAGTTTGAAGGAACAGAAAAGTGAAAGAAAGTTTGAAACTCTAGTGTCAGAAAAGAATCGGAAACAATACATGTTTTTATGACTCCAGAACACTTAAAACGTGTATCTTTTTGAAATCAATAAGCTTCCTCTCAAAGTGGAAACAAATAGGTCATTACTTTAGCTCTGTGGAGACGAGTTCTATTTCTTTAACAAACGAGGTAAAATAGAATGCCTGAAAAAGAAGGAACGAAATCGAAAAAGCAAAAGATAGGAGACAATGGGCCTCGGAACAGTGCAGAGAACAGAAATAAAAGATGCAGCACAATGGACGATGGTCAGTTGGAGGTTGCAGTAACGAGACAGAAAGGCTTCACTTTCCACAGTAACAAGATTAAAAAAAAGGGTAATACAGGCTTTGTGTGCTCGTTGCTAAAGTTTCATTCAAAACCTCCATTTCTTTTATCTAAAGGGGAGAGGATCGATTTATATTTTTCCAATTTCTCAAGTAATGGTAAGGAACTCCAATAGTTTGGCATTTTTGAATTGGCTGGATACATTTGTTCTCATTAAAGTAACTATTTCAATGCTGGAGATTTATATGTCCTTTCTTTTTCTATTCTTCGTATTTTCAAACAAATAATCATCATTCAAAGAATAAAATATATCCAAAAAATTTTGCAGTAAAGGCAATTTTTGCTGTAAGGCCTGTCACATTCATTTTTGCAGTGTGTACATAGTACGTACATTTATGATCATACATCGTACGCAAGCAATAGCTTCGTCTGAAGTGATAATATTTGATAAAGTTCATAAGGCAACATATATCGTATAGCGTTGCTTAATACCATATTACTCCTTTATATCTCGACTACCTAAAGACAAATATTACATTAATATTACCTTGTCATAGGCTGATCGTTTTGTTTAAAATGAAATGATAAACAAATTATTCTTGCCTAGCGATTTAATATTATAATATAGTTAAAATAGAAAAGAATATTACAACTAAAAATGATGTTATTAAAAATGAAATTAAACTTAGAAAAATAAAAATATTTTCATGGCAAGATATTGTACTTCTATATATATATTGCAAGTTTTTATGTTCTCATAGAGGTTTGGAACTATGGTAATTATATATTTTTAAGCACTTTCTTTTCAACCTAATGGATATAACAGTGCTTTAGTAATTGATTTACATTCTGCATAATATAAAGTAATGTACAATAAGATTTTATGGAATGTATGGATTTGTTTATGGAACGTAGATTCAAACGAAATTTCTCAATTTGCCGACATAGATAATGCCTAAATAAATATTATCATAGTACTGTATTAATCAATGACATATTACCGTCAATCTTTCGATCCATTTTTATAAAACTCATTTGGTATTGCCTTAAAAAAGCAAATAACTGCCGTCTGTGAGAATCACAAATGCATTTTTTTTTTTAAGATCGAGTATGTTTTTCTTTCATAATACGTTCTTATTAGTTTGGAATTAAATTATACTGGAATATACAATATTCATCATAAAACACAAAATTAAAATGTATACTTAAATATAGCCATCTTTCACTACAACAGGTTACTTTAAGCAAGAGGTTTTTAAGTTTCGAGGGTGCAGTCCATCTGGGACTGTTTTTAGAAAAGTAGTTTGCCTTTTTGCCATTCGCCCGCGGGTCTCAAGTGGCCTGCGGCATCTTGTGCAAAGACCCTCCAAGTCGTATGCTCATGTTTGCTTTTAAAAATCATAATACCCTTTTAAGAACATTCTTGACGGAAACTTGTATGAAAATCAATTCTAAATGTTATTCTAATCGGGATAGCTGAAAGCTCAAGAATTAAAAAAAAAAATTTGAATCTACATTTTCCAATGCATTACAAACCAAGAGATTAAAAAAATCGCTGAATTATTTGCTATCTAAGTTATTTAATTAATTCTTGCCCTAAGACAAGAGTATCAATTCTTGTTGTTTTAATTAGTAAGTCACTAATCGTTGGGCAATGTTTCATTCAAATAACAATCATTACTGTTTGAGCTCCGAAAACGTGTTCCATTCAAATGATATCAACAAAATAACCACAGGTAATGTATTAAAGTGTGTAAGTTCTTTAAGGTCGATATTTATAACACACTTTCCAGGTATGAATATTGAAATATTAATCCATAACAATCATTGATTATTATAAATTGAACCGAATATAAAAATATTTATTTAAATAATGTATCCTCATGCCCCAAATTACTTATTTAATTTTTATTGTATTGTATTATTTATAAATTTTTATAACGATATAAAAGTATATTAGAATGATTTCGATACTTTTTTTTCTACTGCCTGTGGTTAAATTAAAATCATTATATGCTGTATGTAGCTTTCACATATCAACGGATCTCTGCTTAAAATTATGCCCGAAGGACGCTAATGATAACAAATTG